>JAAEAF010001973.1:0-144170 GCA_011037195.1 Triatoma infestans | reverse complement strand
CGGTGAAAACTCAATATCGAAAATTTGGCACGATTACAATACTTCCTCTTACTAGGAGTAAGAGAAAGTAAAAATAACGACAGACAGTGTTTCCGATAATCCATTCTAGCCAAATGTGTTCCTATCCATCCCGAAAATGTAAATAATTACATCAATTTACACGGGAAGACCATAGAGACTTACCATGATTGCCAATGATGACGGACTACAGCATGTTTACATTAAAAACTTAAGACTGTTGAGGATACAAATGACTGGATATAAAAGTAAGACAAAAATATGAATCTGTAAAAGGTGCTTTCAGCAGTATAGAATTGAGTTTAAAGGTGTAGAAAACATGGAAAAGCATACGAAATGGTGCTAAAAAAATAAATCTGTTTCTGTTGATTTTCCATTTAGGAAACCATTTGTTCAGTTCGAACATTGCGAACTAACGCTGAAAGTACTTGTGGTTAATACCGATTGTGGAAACAGTTGGGTTAACAGTAACACAAACACTAATACTGGTCGTGAAAAAACACTTTTATTTATACTAGCAAATACACATTATAATATCCTGACTAGATACGGATGGAACTGTGGCCAATGCCTGTATTTTTCCCTGATCGCCACCGTGGGAAGGAGCATGTTTCGATTTGCGTTTTTCGTTGGTTGAACCTTCCGTGAGGGTTCAGCTGGTACCGTCACTGGGACCTTTTGAGTATATACCACCCTCACAGTTGAAGCTCGGAGAAGCGGTGGCTCGCTGAGAGGTGTTTTCTGGCTTACATTCCTAAGGCCTAGTAGCTGAGGTAGTGGTACCTCTTGACCATTAACAGATGGCGCCAAAGGGATGGTGGTACCTATTGACCACTATAGATGGCGCCCCACCGATTTTGAGGCTATTTCAGCTCCAATCCAGAACTGCCAACCAAATCCCTACGCTCTTCAATACCAAGCATGAGGCTGTGAGTTTCTGAACCTATTTAAAGTTAGCTGAAGATGTAATCAACTTGGATCCTACACTTTCTACTGAACCTTATATTTACCGGGGAGAAAATGCCGCCGCTCATTGTAGTTAAATATTTAAAAAATATAGCTGAAAAATATTAGTACCATATATTTGGAGAATTACCAATGAAACAACTGACTATAGACGACAATAGCAAAGACGACATAACTCAACCAATATTTGTTACATGTGCGACAAAATGTTTATAACAAGATGACAAAGTATGTTACCATTACCACTTAACAGGAAGATACAGAGGGGCGGCACATTCTTCCTGTAATATAAGATATTAAAGCCCAACTGTCTACCTACTTTCTAAACACGTTACAGGCTGTGATAGTCACATTATCGACTTAATAACCAGTATCTGTGTTATGAATATACTTGTTCGATAAATAGATTTATCTTAAACAAAGAAGATATAGAAGAAGGAGACGTAGAGACTATTTAAGTCTCAGTGAAAAAAATAAATATATTTTAATCAAGAAGTATATTGCAAATTGCACAATATTAGTACACACTAGGTTAATGAACGTTGTAAGAATGGAAGTATACATGCATAAACTTGCTCGCCAAAGTTTAGTGAACCCTGGTCTGGGGTACCTCGGGCAGAGCCTCTCTTTAAAAGTCCCAGTCTATACTAGGAAAGATGAGGTAGATGAGAAGTGGAAGTGAGGTATAAGGATCTGAATAAAACTAATACTTCCAACTCAACCCTATAGCAGAGTGGACAGCATGATCGACGTTGAGGACCAAGATTGCAAGTTCGATTTTGCTCACTTAAGGGAGAAAAAATTAACTTTTTAACACCTCTTTGTCCACTGGAGAGTGGGAGAAGTTTAGAGGAGAGGAAAAGTGGAAGAGTACAGAGGAGAGGGTAGTAGGTATAAGAGAGTGAGTGGACTAGCGGCCAAGTATACAGGAATGGGAGTACAAAAAACATCCGACTGTGGTCGAATGGTGGGGGAAGGTAGTTGGTCGAGGAGCGGAAAGCAACTTCCGGTCCCAATATCGCCTATATATTACTACTACTGGGGTTGAAAGAAACTCTGCATGGAGGCTGAATGTAGTCAAGTTAGGTTGTTTCTTTATCCTAGGAACCAGCAACTAAACGTACTGTTCTACCGATAAATGTATTTATGTGTAATTATGTTTTATTTTGGTAAAAATTCCTATTTTATAGTAGTTTTCTGAAATTCCAATTATAATTGGAATAATTGCAATAAAAGAAAGTTGTGTCAATTTTCATATCAGGGTTAGTTGTTATGTTAGTCATGAGTTTTCCAACTGAATGAGAAAAACTTGGAGAGTTCCATGGGAAAACAATTCAATTAACGGGCGCAACACTGGAAAAAGAAAACAGACATACTCGAATATAACATATAGGATTTTCAATTAGAGCATACAGTTCAAAGGAAAACTGAAGTGGATGAACTTGCCGAGAAGTAGGAGACTGTGGATGGAGAAAGAGAGAGGGGGGTTCTGCGTTCCAATTGGAAACAAGAACTCATATTAATCTGTTTCGCTAATTTCCTTTTCATTCAAATAGTTTATTGTTTACAGAAGAAAGTTAATTTCACTTGTAATTACGGTTTATTGTAAAGTTTTAAGGCAGCTGTGATTGTCTCTCTATGTTAGTAATACAGCGATGAAAACTTTAAATAATGAAAATTACAACATTATTGTGTAAAGGGAAATTTTTACATCACTGGAAAATTCAAGACCCAAGTTATCATTGTCTTTTCAGTGTATATTGATAATCAAATAAGTCAGAGACATTTTCCGTGGTAGCGAGCTTCATTTTGTGGTCATCGACCGGTTACGGGCGTTCGCCCATCTTCAGAATGCGAAGAATGCGTTTTTCAGTGTGACAACACAACATTGTCTGAAAAACGCATCCTGAAGATGGGCGAACCGGTCGTTGACCACAAAATGAAGCAGGCTACCACGGAAAATGTCTCTGATGCTTTCCAGCTCTGCGGAACCAACCTCCACAACAATCAAATAAATAGTCGCCGCCGAGAAAACCGAGAAAGAAATGGAGAAGGGCGGAAAGTAAAGGAGTAAAGTTTTATCTCGACCTATACTGCTCTAAGATAAAGTACTGGGAGTGATGTCAAAATTTTGAAATTGATATCTGAGGATTTAATTTATGATTTTTTTTTTTATCTTTTTGAGTTTTTACCGAGTTGAAAGAAAATAGGTGGACCGGAAGTACGACTTTACTGAACAGTTTTTTCAGTTTTCTGAGATTTTTAAAGACACCAGCAGGTTTCATGAAGGTTGTAGTACTAACTACACACACAAGAAACCTATTACGTTTGTTTGACATTTTTTCTGAGAAAATATATTTAAGAGAGGTTTGCGGGGGGTAGGGGAGTGGGAGGTCATGCTTCCTCAAAAAAATTTTTAAAAATGACTAAACAAACTAAAAGGTTTAAGTTAGAAAAAAGTGTGTCATTTATAACTATGTAAGTTGCAGTGAGAGAAAGCTGTGTAAGTGTTTCACACCCATCTTAGACCATTATATTTCTATAAAATAATTCAATTTGCATGTTCACACATGAATATTTTTCCTACCGTATTGCACAAAGTTATAAAACGTGTTAGAATAAAGAAAAGCAATAAATTCCATAAATCCTTATCCTCTCATACTAATCCCCACTAAGCCTTGTTTCTTCCCACATAATACCAGATAATCCTACCCGAAGATTCAAACGCCAGTGGCCTTATGATGTACTATCGGCGAGTGACTAGGAGTGACTGATAAGTGATAAGTATACAGCCTGTCGGGAAATCTACCATTGGGTATTTTCTCCCCTCTTTTGTTCATTTATTTTTCCTAGATCTATTGTAAGCATTTGTAACACCTGTGTGCAATGTAAATAAAATAAATCTGGTCTGAAACACTCAAGTGGCTTTCTCTTATTGCAATTTACACAGTTGTAAATATTCCTCAAACTTATAATTCCATCTAGATGTTCAGTTGTCAATAAAAAAAAACTAAACTTAATAAAACCACTTTTTGGAGGAAAGCATACCGTTATCCCTCCTCCAAAATCCCTTGAACTTCCTCGGAAAAAAGTTTCATACACAAATGATAAGACTCTTTACTTCAAGTTAGTAAACCAAATTTAATGAAATCTATGGGTGTATTTATGGAGAAAATAGCAGAAACTGAAAGTAACTGTTCACTAAAAACGGTGCCGGAACTCAGAATTTTAATATATTTAGTCCTAATTAATATTATTTAGATGAATAAATCATATAATAAACTAAAATAGCACTCTATAGAAAAGCATAACCTTGCCTCTCTCCCATAAGACCTCCGTAAATGAATTTTCCCGGAGAAATGTTACAAATAAAAGTTGTAGCTATTAATTTATACTCGTATATCAAAGTTTAAAGAAAATCGCAAAAAACCTTAAAAAAATCTATTCAATAGAGTGCTACTTCCGGTAAATCATATTGTCAGGTACCCTGGTGGAACCTAAACGAAATATAACATTTTAACATTTTGCGATTCTTTGATTTTGAGTTGCGCTAAACACACAGAGACTATTTTCTAATCCATTTTTTCGCACTCATCATCACCATCATCATAAATTTGATCCTCTTCTACCGCGCATAAAGAGTGGAGGCCTTACAGAGCTTCTTTCACTGTTCCCTATCCTTGGACAACCTTCTCCACTACCCCACTCTACCTCTCTTTCCTGCAGAACCTTTCTTCACGTCTTGCTCCATGTTCTACGGGGACGTCCCTGTCGCCTTCTCCCTCCACTCTAAGCTTCAAGAACTACCCTGGCGATTTGGTTCTCGGACATTCTGGTCATATAACCGAACCAGCGGAGCTGATATTATTGAATCGTTTCTATGGCGGGCTCCACGCATAAGTCTCTTTTTCTATTATTATTATTTGTCTGTGAGGAGGGACCATACCTACGCTATCCAAAGCCCCACTGGGCCCATATAGCTACCCCAAGCAAAACAACAAACCGGATCTAGAACAAATATCCAGACCCGGATCTAAACCATCTAAGATTCAGTGCAGTCCGAATAAATCGGACAATAATTATTATCCTTAAGGGGAAATAGCCTAAGCTCTTTCGCAGATATAGAGGATTACTCGTCTTGGGAGTAATCCTCCCATTTTTAACTACGATTCTTCGACATTGCCGAAAGGAAATAATTGCCTTTTGATGCTGTGCCTTGACATGTTGCGACCAATTTAATTTACTGCCAAGAACCACTCCAAGAAACTTCACAGATTTGCAAATCTGAACAGAAGTTCCTAATAACCTAGGAGGTTTTAATCCTACGATCTTCCTCCTATTAGTAAATAAAATCACCTGGGTCTTCTGGGATTAAGTGAAAGACCCTTAAGAGTCCAATCATGGGATTAAGTGAAAGACCCTTAAGAGTCCAATCATGTACCATGTTCAGGGCACTTTGCATTAAGACTGAGATAGTAGTCAGATATCGCCCGATCAATAAAATAACACCATCATCGGCATATGCCTGTACATAGAATCCCGATGAATTCATCTTGGTTAACAGTTCATACATGACAGTACACCATAGCTTTGGTGAGGCCTTGAGGACACCCTCTCTCCGCTCCCACAACCACTGTGCGCATACCTATAGAAGCCTGTATAACTCTATTCCTTAAATAAATACCTATCCAGTTAATTAAAACTGGTTGTATACCTTTTCGACCTAGGGAATATTCAAGACATCGAACGCTATTCTGTCGAATGCCCCTTCAGCATCAAAGAAGCACCCTAAAGCATATTCCTTTGTCTCTGGAGCACATTCTATCCTACCGACCAGACAATGCAAACCAGTCTCTGTCGATTTTCCTACTGCATAAGCATGTTGGTTTGGATGGAGTGGATGATCCTTCAAAGGACCATCAGTAATATATCTATCCACCAACCTTTCCAAAGTTTTTAGAAGGAAAGACATAAGACTTATGGTCAGAGTGGTCACTTCTTCTTGATTTAGAAATAAAGACCACCCTAACTTTTCTCCAAAACGTTGGCACATAACCAAACATTAAACAACCTTTAATAATCGTTATCAAGACCTTCATCAGTACATCCCCACCATTTTGTAGCTGACAGGGATAAACTCCATCAGGTCCAGGGGTCTTAAATGGTGAGAAACTTTGCACTGGCCCAAACTGCTCTACCCATAATTACTTTTGGGTAGAAACTTTGCACAGTAGCCAGGTCCCTAGGTTCTAGCTTCCTTCCACCAACCGCAGGCGACACAGTGCTGTTTATGTTTGTTATCTGGGAAATGGGTATTAAGCAGTAATGTCTCCATTTCTCCTCCTGTAAAGGAACCGTCAGGATATCTTAAAGTACCCAACTGACAATCCTTATCCTTACCAAGAATCCGTACCAGCCTAGATGCCTCTTGAGTCGAATTTAGATTCTCACAAAAGGATCTCCAAGAGTTTCTCTTAGCTTTCCTTAAAGCGTATTTATACGCTTTTTTAGACTATTGTAACTACCCCATGATTCCGAAGAATCGGTTAGGACAGCCTTCCTGTAAGAGCCTCTAACTTGCCTTCTTAACTTTTCTAATGAAGATGGCCACCAGGGGTTCCTACTACCACTAACCAACTTGAGAGGACAAGCCTTCTCGAATGAAGACAATGTGTTTATGAAGAATACCAACCTCTCTTTGCAATTCGGTAATATCACCAAGAGCACTTGACTGGATAATCATTCTATTTTCTACAATTTTAGAATAAGAATTCCAATCCGCCCTTCTGGGGTTCCTATAAGTAGCCATGGTGATTGGACCATGATCAATGGACTAAACCTAATAATCCTCTGATCAGAAATAGAAGCCTCCGAACTTACCCTCCAATCTTTAATCAGTTTACTAATATTCCTAGAAGCAAGAGTAATACCATTAACTTGTCTTCTAACCCTGGTTACAAAAGTGGGTTCAGAACCCCTATTCACAAGGTCCAGTTCAGTACCCATCAAGTAGTCCATGACCGCAGGACCCCAAGTATTGGTGTCGCTGCTGCCCCAGACAACATGATGTGCATTTGCATCACATCCTATAATTATAGGTGTGTTACTGGACTCCGAAAACCTTACCAAATCATCTAATTCCTGAGCAGGATGAGAGGGATGATCATAGGGGAAATAGGCCGAGGCCACCACCACATCAAGACATCGGCCACCAATCCCCAGAGCAATCCTCACCGCCACCAGATCCCTAGAGCAAAACTATCTGAGCAGAACGGCGCTGACCTCTACTAACGCAAATACATGCTCCAGAAGTGCCCCCGCCATCCGCAACAAACAGCCTGCGATTGACCGCGCTCAAATCTCGAACCAATCCCTTATTAGCATAGGGTTCTTAAATAAATGCAAAATATGTATGCAACCTAGCAATAGAGCGGCACAAATTAGCTGTAGCATCTTTGCTATGTTGCAAATTAACCTGTATCATTTCTACACTGTCAACCATTGTGATAAGTCAACTAGTGGAAGAAATGGAACTTCTGACTTACTTGGTAGACGCAGGCAGGAAGAAAAATAAATAAATAAATAATAATAATAATGAATGAATAAATAAAAAAAAATACATAAATAAATAAAAAGAATAAATATGTATAAATAAATAAATAAGAACAAATAAATAAATAAGTACAAATAAATAAAAATGAATAAACAAATACAAAAAAAATACCAGTCTTATCTTACTCCTTACATATCTCTCCTTTTTCCTTTGTCCACGTTTCAGAGATTACCGCAGGGAGACAAGTCCTCCCCAGCTCCTCCTGACACGTTCTTCTTCAGAAGCAAGCCTTCCCTGCCTCTGGAAATTTTTCCAGATTCCCACCCATTAGTGCATCCAGGCCCTGGTCACCCGACACTGGATGTACAGAGGAATTACTCCCACCAACGGTGGCTCCTCAGAGAAGGGGCCCCCGGCTGACGAGTTTAAAATTAAAAACATATGTTAAATAATATTTAAAAAAAAAGAAAATCATCTCCAGAGCTCTCCTCACAATTTGGGACGCTTTGAAGAAGCGCCAGAGCTATCCCAGAGATATAGCGCCCAGGGATTGTAGGCCAAGGCCCACAATACCCGTGAACTCACCCATGCGTACTTTACCCAGCCGATTGACCAGAGCAGGGTTAGGCTCTGGCCGCCTGTTTAGTGGAATCAGGAACCAAAGTGGTGTGTTGGACTGCAAGGTACGCCGAGGGAACTTGCCTCCTGCGAGAACCTGAGTCCTCAACCAGCAGGACTTCCCTTCCCCTCGACACAGGTATCCACACACGGCAAACATATAGGTGGCACCAGCACGTGCTACTGGGGTGTAGGAATGTAATTGTGTAGGTGTTCGATGTTAAGGCGTTTAGGTGTAAGTGATGCAGCAAGAACACCACAGTGGCTCCGCAGCAAAAAAATTTGCTGCAAGTAATTCAGGCTGCACATAATTATGGCGACCCAAACAGAGGGCAGAAAAGTTTCTACCAACTCACACTCCAGACAGGGCACCACTGCATTGTTAATCTGTAATTGAAGCTGAGGTACGTGGGAGCGCTAAGTTCCTAAATAGCGCGAAGGCTACCTCTGCGTTCGTCTACTATTTTGGCCATGCACGCCTCCACAAAAGTGGAGCGCAGTTGTTTCCACGGCCGTGACGAGGACGCACAAGTTGGACTTGAATGAGGTTCCACGACAGAATATCTGTCTCTAGAAACATAGGGAAGAAACATTTTTACTCACCCTATATGAGTAAAAATACTCTCTCAAACCATTTGGCTCCAAAGTCTCTTCTTTCTTTCGCATTCCTAATCCAAGACTACTGGTCTTGCTTAACACTTTTCTTAGATACCGCGTTTTAATGGCTTGTAGCAGACTTTACAATTTTACAGTTAATGTCCAAGACTCACAAGAATATGTTAAAATGGGTAGGAGAATACGCTCTCAAACTGCTACCTTCGCTAGTGAGGAGACTTTCTTCTTTCCCAGAAAACTATTCTTGGTAGCACTGAAAAAGCTTCCTGCTGCCAATTCACCCTCTTATTTTGTGCTCCATTCTGCCTCCCAAGTGGGCACCCAGGTATTTAGAACTTTTCACTTGCTCTAAGACCATTCCATTGATTATTATTTCAGTTTCCTACCGCTGACGCCGGCCACCAATGTCTTTGACTCAGCGGACCTAAAAAAATTCATATGTATTTTCGGTAAAAAATCGATATTGCAAATTGGACTCGATCGCGATTCTTCCTCCTATTCAGCAGTAAGAGAAATTAATTAATCAATAATTGGAAATTAATATAAAACTTCCTTCATAATAATTTTGACAAGTTTTATATATTTTCTCAATTATTGTTTTTTTTTTTTTGTGGGAGAAGCATGGAGAGCTTAAAATATGAACGCACTAATGAAATTATTATTGTGAACAACTAAAAATCGATCTTTAATATCGAAAGCTGGCTAATTTCAACCCCCAACTCTGAATACAAACACATACATGCCTATATATATAGACTCCTTATCCATTAAACCATGTACAACAACTTAACGAGCATGTATTGGATTTCTCTATAATGACCATTGATTAATTATCACTGATTGATACTTCTCTCTCTCTCTTCTCTCACACACACACATACACACACTCAGTGCCTCTGTTCAAACCTCTATGATTGTGTAAACTATGGCGTGATATGGAATAGTTTGTGTTGGTAGTCTTTCTCGTTACTGCATACAGCTCCGATATCCACCGAAATCATTGCTTTATTGCTTTCAAGATTTAGTTCCATATATTTCCGCTTTTCCGAATTTAGCTGTTTCGTTACTGATTGAAGACAAAGATTACTCTTGATTTCAGAAAGCTGCCTTTATAGCAGGTTTTCCTGTTCTTCTTTATGGGCAGTTAGCATTAACTTCTAAAAGTTTAAAGAAACCATTGGACTGGTTTGGTTAGTAAAACTCCGAGAAACTCAGAAAATGCACTTCCGGTTAACAAATTCTAGTAATTGTTGTGGTTGTGGTTGGTTCCACGGAGATATTTTCCGTGATAGCCTGCTTCTTTTTGTGGTCATCGACCGGAGATGATAGCGTCTAGTTTTCCAAAGACAAGGACTGCTGACATAAATACAGATAGTGACGTGTCTCTGGCTATATTAAATGATCATGGAAATCATAACTCCATGGCTGATTTGATTAGATCAAAATTAAAAAGGTTGAGAATGGAATTGGGCTGGATAATAAATCTGGAATGGGTCAAGGCCCATGCTGGCAATGAAGGTAATGAAGTAGCAGATAGTTTAGCTAAAGAAGCGGCTTCAGACCCTGACCTGACCATCTACTATTCAAAGGTACCTCTTAGAAATGTGAAGAGAGAGGCTGCAAAGAAAAGTCAAGAAATGTGGGAAAATCAGTGGCAAAATACTTGCAAAGGCAAAGTAACTAAAAGTTTCTTCCCAACAGTTGGTTTGAGGATCAAGACCGATTTGCACCAAACTAACCGATTTGCATGGCACTTACCGGTCACGGGAAAAATAAATCATATTTATTTAGATTTAAAATAATAAACAGCCCTGGATGTGTTTGTAATAGCTTGGTGGCCCAAACGTGGCACCATACATTTTTCGACTGCCCATTTTTTGAGGCAAGTAGAGCGGAATTGATAAAGGAGGTGATACAGGAAGGAGAACGATGGCCAGCAGCTCCGAGTTTGTTAATTTCGAAATTCAATAAACAGTTCATGGTATTTATCAACAAAATTGGCCTAAATTTATTATAAATTGTTTGCTAATTCTTTGCATTATTTTTTCATTTTTTATTATTTGTATTAGTATTATATGTACGGAACAAATCCTTTTACATTAGATACAAACATAAGCTACAATATGACACTAGATTACAAGTTTTAAATTACTATTTATTATCATAATTATTGGTAATATTATGATAGGTACATATATAGAAATAGACACCACTATTGGAGATGTATTCAATTGTATGTATAATTTCCTGAAGATTATAGCAATTAATTTTCACAAATAAAACATGACTAATGATAATATTAATTGTTAAGACAAAAAAGATAACTATTATAGTTTAAGAAAGATGATCCTATGAAAATAGCAATATTGAAACTGTACAGAAAAAATAAACAACTTTGAAATTAAAACGGTTAGGTTAATACTTCACTCCTCATCCATATTTATTAGTAAAGAAGCAACTTTGTTTTTATAATGATAACTAGAATATTTAATATATCAATCTTCTCTTGCAACTTATTTACCAATCTAAGACATCTTGGGATTGATGAATTAAATATATATTTTATTTAATAAAACTTTATATTGAAAAGGTGAATTCTTCTGGTGCACATGTTCGGAACGTTGAAACTAATGTTGTTGACCAATTCACAGCTGTCTATTAGTAATTTAAAATATCAAATATAAGTAGTGCGTCCTTCAACAGTCTACGCTGATGACAAGAAAGTAGGTTTAATCTTTCAGATAGCTGTTTGTAGTCATTTAGAATAGATAATCTGAATGACAGGAAGCTAGGAATTTCTTTTGAACTCTTTCTATAGATTCTATGTATGTTAAGGAGCTGGGAGACCAGATTGGAGTGGCAAACTCCAGATGAGATCTAACTAGTGAGACGTTCAGAACCTTGAGGGCATAAGCATTAACGAAACTATGCGTATTCCTAAAAAGAACATTTTATAGCATAAATAACAACATTTTATAGGCCTTGCCAACAATATTGTCTATATGTTTCCTGAATGTTATAGACGAGTCAACGATAACTCCCAGATCCCTGACGGAATTAACTCTTGTAATGGCTGCACCTTCCAGACTGTACGAGTAGAAAATCCCAACAGGAGACCTAGAAAATGTTATAACATTACACTTATTAATATTGACTGTCAATGAGTTAATGCAGCATCACTTATAAAACCTTTGAAGGTTGTATTGCAGGATCTTCACGCATTAAGGTTATTCACTTTAAGAAATATCTTTAGATCATCAACCAGGAGCAACACATCTACACCAGAAAATATGTCAACTACATAATTATATTATAGAATATAAGAAAGAGAAGTGGACCCAGATGAGACACCGGCGGCGCCCCAGAGTAAACATTAAAAGCTTCAGAACAATGTGAACAAATTTTCACAATTAGCTTCCTATTGGTCAGATAACTAACTACTAATCCAAGTTAAAAAACTTCCAGTTACCTCATAAGCTTTGAGTTTTGCAATTAACAACTTGTGACAAACAGTATCAAAGGCCTTTGCCAACTCAGTATATATGCAGTCAACCTGCAGATTGCCAGCCTCAAGAGAATTCATGATATTCTGCTCAAAAACGAGCAGATTTGAGCAAACAGATCGTTTAGGCATGAACCCATATTGCAGAGGAGATACAATTCGACATAGGCCAGGCTTTAACTTGTCCGACACTATTTTTTCAAAAATCTTGGGTATAACAATAGGTCGATAATTTCTAACATTTCTTTTATCACCAGATTTGTGAACATGAGTAATATAAGTGAGTTTCTAGTACTGAGGAAAATAACCAGAAGAAAGAGATAAACTAAAGATAACATTAAGCAGAGGAGCCCAGGACATTTGCTAAGGTTTTGCAAAACACAGGAGACAGACCATCAGGACCTGTACCTTTTGAAATATCTAATTGATTCAAAGCCTCAAGTATTTCCCCTTCGCCTATTACAAGAGTACCAACATCCATATCTCGGTTGAAATTATAATCCGGAATATTTATAACATTATCTAGTTGCTTGTACACACTAGAGAAAAATAAAGCAAAAATGTTGCACATATCTGGACCGTATTCGGCTTCTATGGTACCCAAACAAACATTATCTGGTAAACCATCTTTCCTTCTTAGAGATTTGATATAATACCAAAAATATTTGATGTTGCCATTAACAACTGAACTCTGAACATCAGTGATATTGTTAGCGTAATCAACATTCATTTGATATTTACATTGGTTGCGTAGTTGTTTAAAGACATCATAAGATTTTTTATAATTTGTAGATTTATATGTTTTGTGCGCTTTTTTTTTCTGTTTAATGAAACTTTTTAGTAGGGTTTACTAATTTAATTTTAGGAACAAACTTACGAATTGCACAATTTAGAAAATAATAGAATTTAAACACCGTACTATCTACGTTATCGCAATCTTTCAGAAGTTCTACATCTAGATTATCATCCATGTACCTCACAATATCATTATAGTTACATTTATTAAAATTAAATTGATCCAATGAAATATGCGAACTGATTTTAGAAATGGAATTTTAATATTAAATTCCAATGATGGATGAAAATGATCTATATGTAAAAGAGCTGGACCAACTGGAAGACTGGTAAATATTAGGTCTAACATATTATAATATTTAATACCTTGTTGCATTGTTTAAGTTTCATTAATTTTATCACAGACATATATATTAATTTAACTTTATTATTAGATGGTAATCCATCTGCAATATTGTCTAACCATGAATTACTCTCAGTAAAAAGTAAGTTGAAATCACCAACAAGTAAAAATTTAGCATTCGGAAATCTGATGTATTCTAGGTTATTACAGAATACTTCATAAATGTAGTCACTACTAGAAGGTGGGATGTATACTACTGACAACTTGAAAATTTAATAGGACATAAACATGTTCAATATTAGAAATCAGTTGACTGAGAGCACTCGTAGTGGCCAGACGTGTCTAAAGTCCGCTAATACTAGCTATAGTTATACACTTTAACTAGAGTAATTTTATTCTAATTTTAAAGTTTGACTTTATTTTTGGTTTAAAAATTATAATTTTTTTAATTGATATTATTATTATTAATCTTTTTTTACTTTAAAAAACTTCTTGATACATATATTTAAAGTAAGTATTAATTTCATTTAAAAATGAGTGATACAAGTGATGGTCGTAATGTGCCACCAGACAAAGAAGGGAATATGATAGAAGAAAATGAAAAGGAAAATCCTAACCATCACTTTATGAAGTGATGGACAAAGGTCCATTTTATGTGTTTATCGAAATTAAAGGCAAAGGTAATGGGATTAGTAGACTACACCCAATGGCATTGGAAAATATATTATTGAAATCTCATCTAGAAATACAAAAATATATTAGTGAAATTAAAAAAATAGGGCGAAACAGGGTGAAAGTGGAACTTAGTTCAAGGGAAAGTGCTAATGCACTTATAACCTCCACTGTGTTGGCAACAAAAAATTTAATTGCACATGCACCAAGATTCATGTTGCACAGGCAGGGTATTATTATAAGGGGTGTTTTTCATGACATAAGTGATGAGGAAATAGCCAAAAATATCAAATCTGTTAGTTACAAAAATATAGTGGTACTAAAAGCAAAAAGATTTTATAGAAAAGTTAACAATGAGAGGAAGAATGTGTTAGTACCTACACAATCAGTTTTGGTTACGTTCAGGGGGTATTTACCTGATTATGTGACTTTACGCTGTGTGAGGTGTAAAGTGGAACAGTATGTACAGAGTAATAAACAGTGTTTTAATTGCCTCAGATTCGGTCATATAAATAAACACTGTAAAAGTAAGAAATGTTGCTCAAAATGTGGAGAAAACTATGAAGAAAAACCTGTTTAGGAGAGAATTATAAATGTGTACATTGTGAGGGGTGAATATGCGGCTCTCTCAAAAGACAAATGCCCAGAATTTCTAAAACAGAAGAGTATTAAAACAATCATGATAGAAGAAAACTTATCATATTCAGAGGCAAAAGAAAAAAATGAACACTTAGAAAAGGCACTAGAGAAACATATTCCGGATATAAAACACAAATCTGTATTTCCTCCGCTTCAAATAACAGAGTACCTCCTAAAAGAACACGACCTACCACTTCCCCAGATACAATATTAAAAGAACGAGAAGAAATTTTAAAAAGTTTTAACCCAAATAGTTATAAAAGTACAATTATTACAAATAATCCATATCAACCACAATACAGTAATATCACGCCTAGAAAAACAATAAGTGAAGGTACTTTGAATAAAATGTGTGAAATTCTATTAGAAATTGTAACAGTTATGAAAACCAAAGATAATACAGACGAAAAAGAATTAATGGAATTTATAAAGGAAAGATTAGGTCACTATGGTATTCATTAATAAAAAGAATTGAACATTGAATTTAACAAAATGTAACACCACTGATACAACGTTTAATAAAAATTATAATTGTGATAAAATTTTAAATAAGTGAAATAAAATTGATAAATGTATGTTCGTAACAAATATATTTTTCTACCTAATCAAACTTTTATCTTTGAACAGTCTAATTAGTAATATGTTTAGTAATGAATGGGCAAGATTGTTAATAAACATAACCATACCTATAGGCTTTAATACTCTCCGACAGAATTTTGTTGAAAGTATTATGAATAACAAGGTTGTAGTACATGAAATAAATGTTATTGATAAAACTAACTTAGTTCTAATGAATGAAAGATACCCGAACTCTATTAAATTGGTGAATGAATCACATATATTATATTTTTTTGTTTTTATTAAACATTTGGGTTAATGTTGAATTCCATTAAAATTATACAGTGGAATGCAACATCTGCGGTGGGCAAGAAAACTGAACTTGAGGCGTACACTATTCAAAACGAAACTAATATTATAGCTCTCTCAGAAACCTGGTTCCGTCTTGGGGTAGATTATATTTTTAAGGGGTTCAATGTTTTCCATAAAGACAGGTCAGATGGAAAAACGGTGTCGCGATTCTATTAAAAGAATCTATAAATTACAAATTAATTAATAACATATATAAAGTAAATAATTTATTACATGTGGGTGTACAAATAAAGCTGAGAGATGACCAATTCCTTTCTATTACGTCACTTTATAATAACCCAATCAATAAAATTAAAAAAGGCGGAAGAATTAAAAAAGAAGGAAGAAATTGTTTAGTAGTCTACCAAAACCAGTAATGATATTAGGCGACTTTAATTGCCACCACGCAGCGCTTGGCTCCTCGTGGACTGATTTAAAAGGTAGGAATTTAATTGAGGCAGCTCATGATGCAAATTTAATATTTCTTAATGACGGTTCACCTACGTATGTAAACAAATGTAACAGCAAAAACTTTTCCGCAGTAGACATATCTTTTGTTTCAAATGATATTGCTTATCTGTTTGATTGGCGAATAGACGACGACCCTATGAGCTCTAATCATCTCCCGATCACAATAACAAGTAATCAGAGTATCATTAATGCGTATTCCTTAATTAATAGAACCCAGAAATGGAATATAAAAGAAGCAGATTGGGATGCATTTTCCGGATATTTGAAAAATATTCAATTCAACTGCGATGAAAGCGATTTATATGATAAATTAATAACTCATATTAAAGAAGCTTGTACATGTTCTTTACCCACATTTAAACAAAACAGAAAGGGTTTTAAACAAAATTCATGTTGGAATGAGGATTGTAAATCTGCTGTTGAGAACAGAAAAAGTGCCTACCTGGCTTATAAAAATTTTCCCACATTAACTACATTCATCCAATATAAAAATAAGGTACCAATAGCAAAACGCATAATAAAAGAGGCAAAACGAAAATCATGGATGAAATTTTTCGATAAATTAAATAAATCAACCCCTATTAAATCGATATGGGGTGAAATAAAGAAAATTAAAAATCAGAAAATAACAAATCGCCAACCCATGACGACTGAACAATGGGTAGAAGAATTTCTACATAAAATAACACCAGATTTCGTACCGTTACCTACCTGTCCTCCAAGTAATAGCAATTCAACGCAGTTTCTCACAAAACCTCTTACGTATTCTATTAGTAAACCCACAGTTTTTTAAATCAATGAAAATGTTCTCGACCAGTCAATGTTGCAATATGTCTATAGATTTTCGGGTATTGGTCATTTGGGTATATTAGTTTTTATTTTCATGTAAAAAAAATTTTTTTTATATTTACTGTTGATTTTGTTGTTGTATACAGGTACTGAGGAAGATTATGAAATGTAATCGAAACGTTTACCTTTAACTAAAAAATTTTTTCATTGACCAATACCCGAAAATCTATAGACATAAAACCTCTTACATTTACAGAATTAATGAGATCAATTAAAACCAATACAAATACATCCCCAGGTAAAGACCAGATTGTATACCCGATTATAAAAAATTTACGCTTGTCATGTTGTAATACTTACTTAAAATTTTTAACAATATTTTAGATTTAGGAGAATACCCTAATTCATGGAAAGAGTATGTAATTGTGCCACTATTAAAACCCAACAAAGTACAAAATTTCTGTGATTCTTATCGGCATATTTCCTTGTCGTCATGCATGTTGAAAACATATGAAAGAATGATCAAAAATCGGTGGTTGGAAAACTCAGATAAATTGCCTGAATCACAATTTGGTTTCAGAAAAGAAAATCACAATGCATAATGTAGCTCGACTAACTACAGACATACTAATAGGGTTTACGCAAGATAAAACTATTTTAGGCCTTTTTTTTTGGATATACAAGGAGCCTACGATAATGTAATACTTCCGATTTTAGCTCAAAAAATGTTGGCAATGGGTATCCCTGAAAAATTTACTTATAACATTATTTAAATGATATCGAATCGTATAATATATGCAAGAGTAAAAAGCGAACTGAACGGTCCAAGAGTCGCGAAAACAGGATTACCCCAAGGTGGAATTTTAAGTTCGCTCTTGTATACGATATATACAGCAACCATCGAACAAACACTTCCTTCAAAAGTTAAAATACTGCAATATGCCGACGATATTTGTATATACGTCGCCAGTTACAAAATAGAAGATTGCTTGGAAAAAATAAACGAGGCCATGAATGGTTTAAATAAATGGTGTCTAGATAATGGGTTGACGATTTTTACAGAAAAATCAATTAGCTGTTTTTATTCACGAAAGCGATCGTTGCCAATTTCTAATCATATCACCCTAGGAAATGCCATATACAAAGTAAACAATAATGTTAAATTCCTTGGAATGTACCTTGATAAAAAACTATGTAGGTTACACATATTAATTATATAAAAAAAAAGGTAGAAAAATATATTAATGTATTACGCAAGGTGACACATCAGACCCGAATGTGGCTTTGCTATTCTATAGAAGTTGTATTAGAGCTATTCTCGATTATGGTTGTATCTTTTACGGACAAGCAAGTAAAACGCATTTACGAGCTCTGGATATTATTCAGAATAACTGCCTAAGACTTTGTCTCGGTATTTTGAAATCTATTCCTACGGATGCCCTAATTAATGAGTCAGGAGAACAGGATTTTGAGTTTCGATCTTTTTTTAACCAAAAATAAAAAAAAAACTTAAATTTTTGCCAACGTTTCGACAAATATATTGTCTTTTTCAAGGCATACAACATATAAATACAATAGGTTATTTTAAACAGAAAGTAATAATAATTAAAATTATGGAACATTTTTTTGGTTTACTTACATAAAAAATAAAAAATATAAAAACTAATAAAAAATCTTTAAAATATATCTAACTTGAAAACTTATGTAAAATTTAGAACTAAAAAGTTGAGAACACCTCAACAACACAGAGAAAAGTGAAAAAATAAACCATAGTGAAAGGCAGGCAGGTATATTTATAACGGGACTAGAGGAGAAAAGAGTCTATTTGGAAAAACAAGGTCAGGGATTAAGAAATCAGGTTGTGATAAATTGAAGAGAGACCATTGGTATCTGTCCTATAATTAATAGAATTTTTCTCTTTTTTTTATATAAAGCATTTCTAAAAAATTAAGTTTTTTCCTATTACGTTCAGTTGCCAAAATAATGGTGTTAGAAAAGTCAAAATCGTGTCTTTTTTCAGTATGGTGTTTAGTGAGTGCTGTTATGTTATCAGAGTTAGGTTTGTTTTTTCTACAGTCATAGTCGTGTTGGTATAACCTGTTCTTTAAATATTGTTTCGTTTGTCCAATATACGTGGCTGTACATTGCCGGCAATTTATTTTGTAAATAATATTTGATTGTAATTCAGTCGGCGTAGGGTCTTTTAATCTAGTGAAAAGTTTGTGTATTGTATTCGTTGTTTTATGTGCTAGGATAATGTTATATGGTCTGAGGACTTTGGATATTTTTTCTGATAGGTTTCTTATATAAGGAAAGGAGATACATTTCGGAATAGATGTGGAATTAGGATTCAAGGATGAGATTTGGTTATTATCCGAATTACGGGGCAAAATGCTATTATTATGAGGCAATTCAAAAATTTGTTTACATAGAGATTTCGGATAACCATTATTCTGAAAAAGTTTCGATAGGATATTTAGGTTTTTTCGTGAAATTTAGAGTGGCTAAGGGTGAGGACACGTTTTGTGAAACCTTTGAGGAAATTGATTTTTTGGGAATAAGGATGATAGGAATTAAGATGTAAATACCGGTCAGATCTAATAGGTTTAACATACCAATCTGTAATTAAAGAATTGTGGTGGCGCAGGATTGTTAAGTCAAGAAAATGGATCTGTTCATTAGTTTCAATTTCATGAGTGAATTTAAGGCGCTGGTGAAAGGAGTTGAAGTTTTCAAGAACTGTATCTATATATTGTAAGGGAATAGCAGTAAGGCAGTCATCTACATATTTAAAGAAAAAGGGAACTTTAAAAGGAAGTTTTTTCAAGGAAATTTCAATTAATTCAGTCATAAAAATGTCTGCTAATATGGGTCCTAAACTGCTACCCATGGCCGTGGCAACTGAACGTAATAGGAAAAAACTTAATTTTTTAGAAATGCTTTATATAAAAAAAGAGAAAAATTCTATTAATTATAGGACAGATACCAACGTCTCTCTTTAATTTATCATAACCTGATTTCTTAATCCCTGACCTTGTTTTTCCAAATAGACTCCTTTCTCCTCTAGTCCCGTTATAAATATACCTGCCTGCCTTTCACTATGGTTTATTTTTTCACTTTTCTCTGTGTTGTTGAGGTGTTCTCAACTTTTTAGTTCTAAATTTTACATAAGTTTTCAAGTTGGATATGTTTTAAAGATTTTTTATTAGTTTTTATTATTTTTTATGTAAGTAAACCAAAAAAATGTTTTATAAATTAATCCATAATTTTAATTATTATTACTTTCTGTTTTTTTTTTTTGTTTTTGATTTTGACTTTCAAAAAATAACCTATTGTATTTATATGTTGTAGGCCTTGAAAAAGACAATATATTTGTCGAAACGTTGGCAAAAATTTAAGTTTTTTTTATTTTTGGTTAAAAAAAGACCGAAACTCAAAATCCTTTCCTTCATACAAGTAACGGTCGAGAAGAATCTTCCATAGTCAGGAGAACTACCACTCTCAATAAGAAGAGAAATGCTATCAGATAGATTTATGCTTAGAGTAATGGCGTATTGTCCAGATCTCTATAAAAGAGTCGCAAATCTAAATGAAAAAGATGTATCTGTTAGTTGGCTGATCGGCCAGAGGGTATCATAAGAAAACACCAAAAAATTTTTAAGTGTTTTTTATTAATAATCCGATGTTTCGACAAACATTGTTTGTCTTCTTCAGGGGCTATCTTAGAATGGGAAAATTTATATGCTCTATCACTACATGTTTAATTATGACTGTCATAACTTTAATTACATACTGTCATACTTTAATTATGACTGTCAAACAAGTAGTAATAGATCATACAAATTTTCCCATTCTAAGATAGCCCCTGAAGAAGACAAACAATGTTTGTCGAAACGTCGGGTTATTAATAAAAAACACTTAAAAAATTTTTGGTGTTTTCTTATGATACCCACTGGCCGATGAGCCAACTAACAGATAAATCTGATGATTTCCAGCGGCCAAAATTGCTACAATTTGCTAAATGAAAAAGATTTAACTTGTACTTGGCAGAAGAAAGTCTCTCCACTGTTAACATGTAGTTTCATCGACACTTCACCATACTATGAAATAATAAGTCATAGTAACAAACTGGAGACGTATGAAAACGAGTACATTTTGGATCTAGACATTCATATTCATAGGATGACTGATTTTAAAAAGTATGAAACATACTGTACAGAACAGATCTTGCTAAACAGTTACTTGTTATATACGGATGGATCCAACATGGACGACAAATGCGGATGTTCCATATATGACCCACAAAAAGGAACTGAGATAATGTATAAATTACCGAATTTAGCCTCTATCTATTCTTGTGAAACGACTGCTATATTACGAACTCTTCTTTACCTGGAAAGAGAAAATGTTGGTCAAGTAATTTTAATGGTTGATAGTCTAAGCGCTTTACAAAGTATGAACAATTTTCAGTCTAAAATAAATAATGTAATAAATCAATAATCAGACAATGGTCTAAAATGAAGCAAAAGGAAAATAATGTGGAGTTCGCATGGATCAGATCACATGTAGGTATTAAGGGGAACGAGATAGCCGACGAACTGGCAAAAAGTGCCATAACAGAAGGTACATTCCTCCATCTGTGCTTACCTTATGTAGACGTTCTGCCTGCTATAAAGAAGAAAGCCTTAGCAATTTGGCAAAGAAGGTACACAGACGATGGAAGAGGTAAATTCTATAAAAACATAAACCCCAAAGTCGGAGGTAGGCCCTGGTTACAAGCGAGGCTATAACAAAAAGAAAATGCAGCATTATATGCAGACTAAGAACAGATCACGGTATCTGCAATAAATATCTTAATAAAATAGCAATGGTAAGTTCTCCAAAATGTACAATCTGCGGTGACACAGAGACCCTCGAACACATAATTATGGTTTGCCCTAAATACGACGAGAAGAGAAATGAACTATTAGAAAATATAACACCATACATACCGTCCCCATTTAACTATAAAATGATTCTTGAAAATGCTATGATACGGGAAATATACGATGCAATGATAGACTTTATAGACGAAATAAAAAAATTAAAATATAAATTTTGTTTTTCCTTCCTAAACATAATAATGTTAGTGGCTGTATGGCTATAGGCTGCCAATGCCAAGGAAAAAAAAGTATTAGACATTTGAGCATCGAGTTGCTTAACATTGAAACAATTTCTTATGGCTAAGAGAAATCCAGCACCTCTAATCTTAACACTAGTTTGACCATTTCGATCAAAACGAAAAATTTTATAATTGAACAAATTTAACTCATTATCTGTTGCACTTTGTTTAAGCCATGTTTCTGACAATAACAACACATCACAGTTGATGGATTGGATATTTGATCTAAACTTATCTAACTTTGTGTTAAGTCCCCGAACATTTTGGTAAAACACAGCCAAATTTATTGAAAGTATTTTGAAGTCGAATTGACTGGATGTTCATCTGACTTAGAGCGGTTGCTTACGATCTCAGGACGTCCTCTGATGTACTTTAATCATTATGTTGTTCACTCCGGTGGAATTTCAATTTCGAACATTTGACATGATCGCAATACTTGCTTCCTACCAGAAATAAGCACAAATGTCGACTTTAAAAAAAAAAAAAAAATGGCCCCCAGAATTGGTGGTGAGGGTGCCAGCCCAACATTGTCCAAAGTTCCTTTGAGTCCGTATGGCTACTCTAAAGAAAAACAAGCCGATTCCTTAGATCTAAAAAAATCTCTAAACCAGTGTTTCCCAACGTGGGGCTCACGCCCCACGATTCGATTGTTGAGGGGGCCAATTCGAAAATGAACTCGTCCAGAGTTTAAGTTAACCGTATGGCGGCTACTCGAGCTGGGTAAACGTCCAGTACAAGTAACTTCTGTCCGCCAAGTTAGTAGCCGTGATTTCATTGTTAGACGTTAGAGTTAAACTACTGGTTCTACTGGGCCGGCGCTAAGCATTTCGCGCTACTTGTTCTGAATGGCGCGAAATGCTTACTGCCGGGATCTCATTTTATGCAGTGTTCGCAGTGACACTCAGCATTCATCGTTGGTGTTAATTTGAAATGAGCATCCGTTAAATTGTTGTAAAAGTCTCGTTGTTTTAAAAAATATATACATTGTATTATAAGTGATATATGAATGGTATGTAAATTCAAGTGGTAATTTTTAATAATTTCAGTTTTAGAAGCATCATTTTCCAGAAAGTTTGTCAAATGAATAAGCACGTTTTTTTGCGGTGGGGTAAATGTGCCATACATATTTAAATATATATTTTTGGTCTACGTTCACTCCAGTTCATATTATTTTTATCTTATATCTTATATTCATTTCTTTCAGCCCATAGTGAAGTGAGTGGTGCAAGCAAGAAAAAAGTTCGCCAGAATTCGGAGGAATATTTAAAATTTGGTTTCATACTCGCTGTCCACAATAAACGGTCACCTTTTTGTTTTTTATGCCAACAATGCTTGACCAACTAATCAATGAAACGAGGTCTCTTGAGGCACATTTGAAGGCGAAACATTAGGTTCATATTAATTCAAATCTTTCAAATTTAATTCATAACTTATTAATTCAATAAGTCTAAACATATTAATTCAATTACTTTCAAACTTTAAAGAAGATTTTTGAAAAAAGAGTAACATTAAAGTCTCTATTTACTGCTCATAATACAACTATCAATCTTATTATTGAGGCTGGTTATCAAATTTCATTAGTCATCGCTAAATCTGGGAAAAGTCATACTATAGGAGAGAATTTAATCAAACCATCAATATCAGCATTTCTTAAAACGGTTCTGGAAAAAGATGACCAAGACGTTAAAGCTATGCCACTAGTAACAATACTGTTAGCAGAAGAATAGACGAAATGTGTGGGGATATTGAAATACAACTTGTTGAAAAGCTGAAAACAAGAAAATTATCGGTGCAAATGGATGAATCAACTTTGAGAGACAGTGAGGCCGTACTTATAACTTACGTAAGATATATTGATAAAGGTGATTTTGTTGTTGTGTAAATCATTAGAAAGCACCACAACCTCTAAAGATATATATAGGGAGCTAAAAAATTATTTAGATGTCAATAATATACCAATGAAAAATATAATATCTTGTGCTGCAGATGGTGCTCCTAATATGATGGGCAAGAAAAATTGTTGCTTAAAATTAATGAAAGATGGGAATCCAGAAATGCTTCTTGTGCATTGTCACAGAGAAAACCTGGTAGCTAAAAACATTTCGCCTGTTCTAAATGAAGTACTAAATTTAGTTATAAAGTGTATCAATGCTATTAAAGCTAGTGCCAAATGTGAACGTCTCTTCAAGTTATTTTGTGAAGAACAATATGAAGACCATGGAAGACTTATACTTTACACTGACAAGCACACCAACTCCTCCTAGTAGTTCGAACGGCCGATCAGCTTTTTACAGTTGTCTGATAAGCCATCGAGAGCTCATCTGTGAAGATGCCCATGCCTGGGAGATAGTCAGACAATGCGTCCAGAGATAGCTTCGGGATTAATGATTTGGAGTAAAGCGACCAATTTGGCCGGCCTATCAATTTCCTAATTTCCTGAGATTCCCATATAACCTGGTAGATTAGAAGAACATTCCATTAGATGAAAATAGCTCTTCTAGTATTCTAACTCCCTCCCAGTTATGTTATCTATTTTATCAATGATAGACAGTAAAAAAACAATCTAGAGAGTTACAGAAAATAACCTTTATTTATTAGAGAAAAACACTATGGCAGACAGATGTATTTTTAGAAATTAATTTTCCGTCCATAATAAGGAAAATCTATAATATAATTACAACCAGTACTGGCCGCTGTCTGATTGTTTCACAAAATATGTCCCTCTAACAACTAAATTATACGTAACACTCTGTATTAAAACACGATGTAAGCGGAGGTGTTCAATTTAAATAATAAGCGTACACGTCATAATGTCACTTTTCCCTTTTATGACATAATATATTTTATTTTTTTTAACCTATTTTACATAGAAATTAGGGTAATGCATTTTTAATTTCTGCCTTTCTGGCTTTTTATTTTTATTTACTTATTAATTTTTTAAATTTTTATTGTAATACGGTTCCAGTACAAAATTTATTCTGCCTATAATGTTATGGTCTTTAAAATGAGTGTATGACGTGTACAGATATCGTCCCATCCAGGGATGGTCCTCCGGTATACTTTGTCTCCATTTTGGTGAGAAATGTTGTATAGGACTGAAATGTAACCTGTCGTAGTTCATAATTTTATCCACTGTTGTCTGTCAGTCAGTAGCAAGTCTTGAGGCCATCTCCGTTTTAATTTTCTATCTAGAACTAGAATTGTTCGTAAAGTGTTGATGAGAAGATTTGTGTGACCATTGATCTCTCCAAAGCTGAAGATCATATGTTCAAAGCGATTTCAGTAGAGACTTTAAATTAAGAGTTTGTTTCAGAGCTATTTTCCATGGTATTTTCTTTTTGTGGTCATCGACCGGTTTCGGGCGTTCGCCTATCATCAGGATGTTTTTGTCAAAACATTGTGATAATATAGTTCATGTTTAATGTGGATCTTGTCTTTAGTAATCGGTATAGTTGTTTGAAAGAAGAATTAGGTTTAAATCTTTTGATAGCTATATCTTCCATTTTTTTAGAGTTCAGTGAACTATTTTTGTTTTGTTAATATTGAATTTACTTTCCAGGATTAATTTATTAACGGTATGTCTTGTTGATAACAAGTGGCTGCTGAGTCGCCCGCATATGTTGCTGTGACGATATTCAGATGTTCTGGTATGCCGTGTGGTAAATAATGTATGTTGGTCTCAGACACTCTCTTGCAAACCTCCAGCTTCAATGGGATTAGTACCAGAGATAACCAGTAAAATAACAATTTAATAATTTAGTACTTAATTTAACCATCATCAGCATCATCTAAATCAAATCTCTTTACCCCCGAGGCCGTGTGAGGATACTTACAGAGCTTCCTTCAGCTTTTCTTCTCCTGAGTCACCTCACCTCTTTTATTCCACTCCAATCCTCGCCTTCGGAAGAACTCTTTCACACCTTGTTTCTATGTGATTCTTGGCTTTGACTAAGTTGTCATATCACAAAAGTACCAAAGTACCATGGCACTTTTTCAATATTTCATCGCAATAGAGGGTAATTAAGGCAATATGGGTAGAGAGGGATGTTATTCAGCTATAGAGTGGTTAATTATGCCCAATGTATCAATAATTATTGACTCTGCTACACTATTTAAGTTCTTCTTATCAATTCCTATTCTCACGCGTTGGTTGTAGCTAGCGCACTTGCCTTTGGTGCGAGAATTCTGGGTTCGATCCCATGAGGGCAAAGTCGGTGTTGACTCAGCATTGTGAGAAAAAGTGGGAAGCTACAGTTGGTAGCGCACCTAGAAAGCGAAGGCCGGAACAAAAAACGGCGAGGAAACCGCGGCGTGCTTACCACTCGTCCTCCCATTACAAATCGTCGTCTGGCAAGCCTTTACAGGTCTTTGAAAGCCTTTAAGAGCTTTTAAGGGCCTTGGCCCTTTATGGGCTGTTGCGCCATAGGTTGATTTATTTATTATCAATTCCTACTTCAGTAAAGAACTCAAGATATCAGTTTAGTATCGTTCATTCGTTTCTCCAAGTGAATATTGTTGGCTTGGATTAATGAAAGGGTCAATTATGAGTGCTTCCTTTGATCCTTTTTTAATGATATCTGTACACCTTGTTGATCGTCGCATCCCGCAACATTCATATCCCATATCATTTAAAAGCTCCGTAAATGAATACTTAACTCGATGGAGTACCACCAGTAAATGAGCTGGTATTTCAGACTCTCGACCGCCCTTGGGCAGAGAGATCCAATACATCCTATCAACCGGCCTTGAACACTAGCAACCACGAAGGAAAGCGTATTTAGCATAACAAAAATAAAGGTGGTGGATATTATAGTTGTTGATATTATATTGTACTAGGGCATATCTTTATACCTAAATGTGACTATATTATTTAGCAGTGCCTTATTATGCACCCATTCCCCCACCCCACCCCACAAACATCAGTTAAAAATAAGCCATACTCACGGATTAAATCCAAAACTCCAAAAAAATGTATTTTTTGCGGAGAAAATCATTATCGAAGATTTGACATGATCGCACACCTTCCTCTTACCAGTAAGAGAAAGTAAAAAAGAAAAAAAGAATATTGGTTAAACATAAGTTGAAAATCTATTATCTTTTAAAAACACATGATATTTTCAATTTCCACTAACTTTTCTCTCAAGGGTAATAAATATGTAAATAATGATAGAAGTAAGAAGAGGCATTCACTACACTTGTCTATAGCATTTTTTTTTATACCGTTATCTATGAATATTTTATAAATACAATTCAAACAATCAAGATTATAGTTTACCTTCCTGTTGCAATAAAATTTAATCCTTGTACTACTTTTACTGAAAGGAAAGAGAGAAACGGAAAATATTTATGAGAACCAGCAACAGCTGTGTGGAGTCCTACAAACCGAGTTTGAAAATAATAGTTTGGCTGAGAAATAAGACTTAATTTAAAGAAATAAGACTTAATTTAGCGTTTCAGCTAGGGTGCGCCATAGATGGATTTTCTATTAAAATGAATAAAACGTTTACGCTTGCAATAGTTACAGGAAATGATGGTGATTGGTAAAAAAAGATGATTACACAAACCGATACGGCAGTCATTATTTATATTTTAACCAATTACTGACTAAGGAGAGAAGAGTATATATAGGGAACAGTGACCCAGTAATGAATTGATGCGTGATGAATGTAGAATGGTAACGTTAGCTGATGTCAGTCGCCCGAAAAGTGATATCACTCTAGTTAAAACTGTTGCTTGTTTTAACGGTGGATTAACCACTTGTGAACCTTGCAAGATCAATCCTGAGACTTGTTGATTCGTCAAAGTTGATCCGGCGACAGTTCTTTCACTCTTTAAACCTTATCTGGTAATTGATTCTGAAACCAGACTTTTTATTAAATATCTCCTATTGATTGAAACAGTTTCTAGGTGAGAGATTGGCTGTTAAAGGTTGCTGCACATTCGCTAATACTTTGTAATGTGCGAAACATCAAAATTTAGTCATTTTTTGTGCAACATAAATATAAAGGTGGTGAGGGCTTACTCAGACTGATAGTGATTGAAGAGAACGCTAATATTATTGAACAACCACATTTGAAAATTAACGTCTCAGGACGCCCTAAAAACTATTGTTCTAGGAAAATATTATAAGTAAAAGTGATAGGTCCATTGTATGTGCAGTTAGTGTTCAGTAAGTTTAAAGGAAATATTTATAGTCGTTTTCGAAATAATATAAAAAACTCAAGTACCTATTCCGCAAAGTCCAGTTTACCATTTTGTTTGTCAAATCTGAAATTCTACCAATGCTTCTAATGCAGATTATATATTATACTGGCGGCAGAACCATGTATTGTACTGAAGTTGCACTTTAGAGGAGAACCAAACGCTCGCTTGTGTCCCCCCCCAAAACTGCCAAAAAATTCCCGAGAATATATTTCCAATAAAAGCGACACCTGTTGATGTGTATAGAAACAAAAATTGAGCAAAATAGCCCTTCTGGTTAATGATTTTGCCCGAAACATTTGTGTAGTAGTATCTGAACGGAATACCATGTTTGACTTTCCACGGTTTCTAGATTTTGTACTAGTTTTTAAAGCATACACATACATAGACTATTAGTTAAAAATCACTTTTTTCGTGATTAGCTGACATCGAAAAGTGTATTTCCGTTGAAAACTCGATTTCATCACAATCGCAATTCCTTTTACTAGGAGAAGAGTTCGTTAAAAAAAAACAAAAAAAAACATAAAATCCATATTATCGTATTTCTTGTAGATGGATTTTTGATTGAAAACAATGCATCGGATCCTTTGGTGTTATCTAAATGATGTTGGTATTTCAGCTTCCTGTGGTGCGCACGCACGCACACACATACAGACACAATCACTAAAAAAAATTTTCCTTCCGGAAAAACTTTGAAAATTTGTCATATCGCCGTACTTCTTTTTACAGTAACAAAATTAATTAATTATTATCAACATAATTATTCCAAGTTGATTAAATTAAATAATTTTCAATTCTTTATTCCAACAAATAGTGGTCCCATCTCTATCTCACTTTCTTTTCCGTTCTCCAATTCTGTCTCTGTATTCTCTTACTTGCTCTCTCTTTATATATATATATATATATATATATGAAATTGTCTCCTTTAAACCCAAGGGTAAGTGGACAAAGTTTGAAACACACCTGTAGCTTTAAGCGGATTTTAAACTGATTATCTGCTTAGCGTTTTTGGGTAGATAGTCTGGCACGGTAGTCCTATCTATAATAGGACAGGTGGCTAGAATGGGAGATGAACAGACCGGCCAGAGTCCTTTAGGACTCAATCAAGGGAGTGTTACTACAGGTGTCTGTGTAGTGCATGTGTGTACTGTGTGCGGTGTGCATGTGTTGGTAACCAAGAGGCCTTGTAACTGTTCTGTTATAGTATTATCTTCTAACTAAACCAGCCCCTCTTGCCACTATTTTAACCTACAGGGTAAAAGGAATGGGAAAAGCAAGGAACGTACAGAGAGGAGAAGTTTAGATCCTTAACTTTGTTTAGTGAAAACAGAGAGACAGCGCGAGAGTGAGAGAGTTAGGAAGAAAGTGCGGGAAAGAGAACAACCTGAGGCTTTGTATAAGGTGTGAGAGAACTTTAATCCAAGATGGCATAGATACTTTGTTAGTATACACAGCCTTAGCTAAACTAAAGTACAGGGTATTTTCTAAGTAAAGACGATGGAGATGAACCTGAAGTTATACTTGGTCCGGGGGGGGGGCTTGGTTGCAGCCGTTTTCAGAATGAGAAGTTCTCTCTACCTGTATTGTAATCCAACTCCAATTTTCCGCTAAAAATAAAGCAGTGAGAGGCGGGGGGGATAAGGGATTTTAGTTTTATAAAATCTGCCTAGATATAAGGAGCTTTTTACTTTGCTTATCGTAAAAAGAACAATTTTTTATATTTTTAGATTGCATTCAGCACTTTTCCTGCTGAATAACATAAAAAAAAAAATCTTGCGTGAAACACTCACCCGACTTGGTTTTATGTAATTTTTGTAGTCCTAAAATGATCTACTTCAATCAAACTTTGAATATGTATTAAACATTTCGTTGTCAGATATCCGAATATAATTGCTGAAGTGACGATTTTCTGGTTGAACAAGTTTCTACAAACTTGGAAGTTTTGCAACATTATTAATTATCTTTTTGCCCAGCCCCACTCCTCAAATAAATATTCCTAGAAAAATGTTTCAAGTTTTAGATTTTTTTTTTTTATTAGATTTTTCATCAATATTCATCTGTCGAAGAATTTTGACTCCAAGGGTAAGCTAGAAGGCATTATTATTCTGTAGGATATGTTTTGGTGTCCGAGCCAGCAGTAGCCAACACCAAACAATGTTTCAGTTACAGGGAAATCAAACAATGGAGACACCAAAGGTTGTCTCTAAGCTAAGGATTTATAAAAGGTATAACCGAGGGACTTGAAGTAACTTCTCTCCCTGAATAGGATACAACTGAAAGTCATGGTAAATGACGGATGGGTGTATTGACTGGACAGTCTTGGATAGCCAGTCATTTACACAAAATAGTTAGGACGTCGTATCCTTTGTGTCAGAATTGTGACGAGTGTCCTCGTTTCACTAATATTAGGTTCTGCGTATTTCATTAATATGAAGGCAACACTCTTAAGAGAATGCTTGGGAGAGTTGGAAATTAAAAATATCTTAAGATATTGTAGACAGACCGATAAATCGCTGGAAGAGGATTTTAGTAGGTGGTGGATAAAAGCCCCATTGACTTATGGCCCGCGCCTTCACGGACCCATTATTAATATAAAGCCAGGATATTGTAGTTGTGCCTGGCAAAAGGAGCATAACCCTTCCCGAAGCAGATTGAATTCAAATTGAATTCTCTTATTTCCAAGTACTGAGGTCATTGAACTAACATTTGAGCCAAAGTAGTTCTCTTCCTCGCATTCATAATATGCGTAAGGCTTTAACGCCAGCTGATGCTGTTAGAAACTGAAATCTGCATGTCCTGTAATCCACTATATTTCAGCCTCTGATAGTTCTAACCTATTCACTAAACCAAAATAGTCTTTAATTGTGATCTCAGGATGGCTGCCAATTTGAGAATTACAAAATTTAAAATTTCAATTTTTCTCCGTTATTTTGCAAAAGCAGTTCACCTATTTCGTATACTATATTAGCAGGGTCTTTCTTCTAATAAGAAATCGAGCGGAAATGACCCAGTTATAACTGGATAAAGCCCAAATAGGGAAGAGTATAAGTCTTGGATGACTAAGACAAAAACTCAGTTCCTTTACCTACAACTTTAGTTCCTTTGATGGAAATGTTACTTTACACCATATCGTGATACTTCTACCTAACACAGTAGAGCCCCATTCATGCTATATACTTCTATCTAACACAGTAGAGCCCCAAATATGCTATATACCTCTATCTAACACAGTAGAGCCCCTTTCATGCTGTGTACTTCTATCTAACACAGTAGAACCCCATTCATGTCATACTTCTATCTAACACAGTACAGTCCCATTCATGCTATATACTCCAGTCTAACAATTTTAAACGTTCTCCAGTGCTCGATCACTTTAAGCAACAAGAAGCTCCGCCAAATCGCCGTTTTTTTTATGAGGAGTCTGTCTTTAGCAGTCTTCAACAAGTGAACTAACAAACGTCTGACAAGTCTGTTAAAAACCTTCAAATTTCTTCAACCAGTCTGTAAAAATAGTCACCAAATAGTCTTATCAAAAGTTATTACGGCTAACAATATTTTCTAGTAACGATGTCAATATCATTTATTTTATTTCCCTTACTAAGTAGACCGTAATACGCCTTATAAACTAAACCGTAAGACGAAGTAATAAATTGTGAGAAACAATGCAAATAGTGCGTGTCTTTTCTTGAATCACCGAATAATACCAATTCCTACCATTCAAGCCCTCAAAATTATGTTGCTTAGCGTTAACTAGCGCTAGCCGCTATCGATTGAGCAGAATCGTGTGAATAAGGCGTTCAAAATATTCCTCTCCATTTATATATATACGTATATATAGTTAGGATACAATGAATTCAATTACTGACAAAAGTTTTACATGCTATTTAGACAATTTCAATTGGAGATTTCGCATAATATTTTTATTTTATTATTATTTCATTTTACCAATTTTTTAGTACAATTTTTATTTACAGTCTACTGATAAAATACAATTTACCAACATTCTCAACTTTCTTTTCTTTTTTCCATTTCCACTCATTCGTTTTTCAATTGTTTGCTGTGCGTGCTGTGTAAAGAAACAACACAAGTTTTGGATGTAACAAATTCTAAACGGGGTATATAACTTTTGCTTGTGTTGTTTTCATGTGTGTGTATATACGTAATTCTAGTATAGGAGAACGATTGTGTATTATGTAACTAGTGGCGGGGATTTGTGAGATTGTAGGAAGTGACTTTAGACTTGTATTGTTGTATGTGAAATTGTGTGTGTGTGAATGTGTGGAGAGAGACAGAGAGATTGTGTGTGAGAGAGTCTGTTTGCGTGAAATCCTTGTGCTAAACCTATCTACACACTGCGCTCTCTACCAACAAAACTAAATACTAAATTCTGATTGTATTCTGTCTTGTAAATAAATAGAGAATGTGTGTGTGTGTGTGTGTGTGTGTGTGTTTTGTGTGTGTGTTGTGTGTGTGTGTGTACTTATATGAGCATGTGGGTGTTGATGGAGGGTGAAAACTTTTAGAAAAGTTATTTTACTTGATTTAGCTGTGTGCCATGTAAATCTATTATTAATTGTGTAGTACATGTGAAGTAAGTTTTTAAAAATTAAACTTGGTTGCGAAACTATAGCGGTAAGTAATGAGACACCATGCGCACTCACGACGAATAATAAGCACTCCAATTCGAATGGACCACTAAAAGTAGCGCTGCTTTCTATAACAGCTAGTGCAACTTCCACAAGTGGCCGCTTTTTTTTGTGTGATCGCACCATTAAGAGTTAGTATTTAATTCTAATAACACTTTCCCTCAAATAACATTATTCTCTTTTTATTAGAACACATCCTTGTGGCCTCAAGCTTAGAGAATATTAATCAAAAAATTTTCCAATTTAGTTTTCATTCAAATATTGCTACAAAAAACAATATAAATAAAAGAAAAACTAGTTTTATTATTAAATCCTTTCTACTAAATTGGTTAATGTAATTAAATTTTAATATAGGGAATTATTAGAAGACTGTGAGAACTGAGGCAACAAAAAAATCTGATTTCTTTAAACTTCAAATTTCACTCCTTCAGAGAGACGAGTAAAAATAGAGAGAGATAGACATATTGATCATCAAACTCGGCAGACGGACCAACGTCTAATGTCTTGACTAAACTTAAAAATGGATATTGTATCGATTCTATAATAAACATTATTATTATCATTATTATAATTATTCCCTCAGCATTTAACTGACTTTTAAAATGATACACGTTCGAAAACCAAACGCGCCATTAATTAATATTTAAAAATATTAAAATTTCCGAACTGTTCTTGTTCCATTAAGAACTACATAATTGCAAACAAGTTTTTTGATAACCCAATAGCTTCCAGTCTATCCAACAGATCGGTGGGGACAATCCAGTTGTAGACATAATTAGTGGGTGCGTCTCCACTCGCTCCAGTTTCCAAATGCGCTTCACTTCCTCTTCGAGATCTGCATACTTTTGCAACTTTTCAGTTCTCGAATTCTGAATGCGGTGGGTATTTGGAATCGCAATATCAATGAAAAATGCGGTGTTTTCTTTTTTATTGTGTAACATAATATCTGGTCTGTCGCATTGTATCATCTTATCAGTTAGTACCGTCCTGTCATAATGTAATCTATACTCTTCAGACTCTACTGCAGGGCTGGGTCAATATTTATAATAAGGGATACGTTCTGCATTAAAACCGCACTTTATTGCAAGCTCTTGGTGCACTATTATTATTATTATTATTATTATTATTATTATTATTATTATTATTATTATTATTATTATTATTATTATTATTAAACTGCTCGAGAAGCTCATCCAGCCGCGGCTGCATAGGGCCATCCAGATTGCCGGAGACCTCTCGCCTAGGCAATATGGCTTTCGGCGAGGACATAGCACTGTGGATGCTATTACGGAGGTAGTGGGGGCACTGGAAAGAGCAGAGGCCGGTAACCACCATTCGTGGATATCGTACTCATGGTCGCCCTCGATATCCGAAATGCTTTTAATTCTGCGAGGTGGACAGACTTCCTAACGGCGCTTCAGGATACTTTTAATGTCCCTGAATACCTGATGAGGATAATGAGAAGCTATCTCAGCGACCGCAGACTTCTTTACAGCGATTCGCAGGGGCAGCAGATTAGGAGACTCACAGCAGGAGCAGCGCAAGGTTCAGTACTTGGACCGGACCTGTGGAACATATCCTATGATCGCCTCCTGAAAGTGGAAATGCCAGAAGGAGCGTACCTTGTGTGCTATGCTGACGATGTCGCGGCTGTAATCACAGCTAGAACTTATGAGGCAGTCCAGATGAACCTTAACATGGTCATGCGACGGGTACTGAGAGAAATGGGAAGCATGGGACTTACTCTTGCGACCCAAAAAACAGAAATAGTAGCACTCAGCCACAAGCGGATACCAAAAGAGGTCCCAATTATGGTGGGTGAGGTGGAGATCCATACAAAGCCGGCAGTCCGATATCTGGGGGTCATGTTAGACACTAAGTTAAGTTTCTGGCCCCACATAGCTCATATAGCAGACAAGGCGGCGGCCATGACAAGCAGATTGGCGAGGCTCATGGCGAACACGTATGGCCCAAAACCGAACAAGCGAAAGCTACTGATGGCAGCGGTGAATTCGGTACTGCTGTATGGAGCGGAAGTATGGGCTGAAGCACTTCGCTTCGCGAAGTATAGAAACCGAATTGCAGGAGTGCAGCGTAGAGGCGCTTTGCGAGTGGCGTGCGCCTACCGCACGGTGTCTGAACCAGCGGTTATGGTAGTCGCGGGCACCATTCCAATCGATTACTGGCAGCCGAGCGTAGGCGCCTGTACTTACGGAAAGCGGAGGACTTGCCAAAGGCCAGGAAAAGGCGCGAAGAACGTGCCCGGACGATAGGTGCTTGGCAGGAGCGCTGGGATGCAGATGAGCGGGGACGCTGGACAGCGAGGCTGATCCCAAATATCGAACCGTGGGTCGAGAGGCAACATGGGGAGGTAAACTATTACCTCACCCAGTTCCTGACGGGGCATGGGTACTTCCGAAAATATCTCCATAGGATCGGAAAGACAGAAGACCCTCAATGTACCCACTGCGAGGAATGTGTGGAGGAGGATGCCTACCATGTCTTTTTTGCCTGTAGCCGGTGGGGGGCGGAAAGAAGACGAGCGGCCGAAGTAATAGGCGATTTTAGCCCGGAGGACGTCACTCAAAGAATGCTCCGCGAGGAGAGTGGATGGGCAGCAGTGGCTGTGTTTGTTGAGGACGTCCTGAGGAAGAAAAAGTACGTGGAGAGCACACACCCTCACCAGCAAGTGTCCCGTGCCACTTGAGAGGGAGAAATAAAAGTTCTGGCCTAGAGATGTGGAAGCCCTAAAGGGCTAATAGCGAAGGCCTTCCACGAAGTAATGTGGTAAACGGTTCCGTGGAAGGTTTGGCTAGGAGACGGGGAGGTTTTCAGTGGATGTGCGTCCTCAGGATGGGCCAACCTGGTATCCACTGGATTTTGCTCGCCGGAAAAAAGAAAAAAAAAAAAAAATTATTATTATTATTACAGAGAGATGGTACGGGAGAAATGGTGCCAAATTGCCAACCCAGGCACTTACAGAAGGGATTACATTTAAGCGCAAAAGAGGACGCCAATAATATTGAACCAAACTCGCATATAAAATGTAAAATTGAACGCCAAAAATTCTGCAGAAAAATATAAAAATCAATTTTGTTTTGGAAAAAAGGTTTCAAATAAAAGTGATAGGTTTATGATAGGATGTGCTGTTACATTTCGGATTTAAAAGAAAATCCTTATAATCGTTTTGGAGAAAATCCCAAAATACTCAAAAACTGTTTCTGTAAGATGGCACTTCCGGTTAACCAATTTTCTCCAATTTTTTTTCAAATCTCGAAAAACTGAGAAAAACCATTCAGTAATATCACACTCCCTGTTGGTGTAGATATGGCCCGAAACCAAAGTGTCTGATGCGGTGGTAGAAAAGTTTGAGAGGTTTCTGCGATTTTTAGTGAGATATACTGTTTAAGAAACACCCACACACATATATTTGAATATATATATTCAGAACATCGACAAAGGCACTTTTTACTTTCTCTTACTCCTAGTAAGAGGAAGTATTGTAATCGTGTCAAATTTTCGATATCGAGTTTTCACCGGAAATATCTGTTTTGAGGTCCCTTGAGTCCAAAAAAGTGGTTTTTAGCAAATGATCTGTGTGTGTGTATGTGTGTGTATGTAGATGTGAACAGCATAGCTCAAAACGAAACATCGTAGAAAGTTCGATCTTGATTTACATAGGATCCGACAGTGGGTCATCTGTCAAAATTCCTCAACCGGAAGTACCACTTATTAATTTTTTTTTTTTTACATTTTTGCGATTTTCTCAAAAATAGCTCCAACGATTTTCTTCAAACTTGGTATATCAACTACACATACTAACAACTACAACTTTTATTTGAAACATTTCTCCGGAAAAATTTATTTAAGGCACTTCTGGGGGAGGGGTGGGGTTAGGTTTTCATCTGAAGTGCTATTTCAGTTTATTAGACAATTCTGCCGTCTAAATAATGTTAATTAGAATTGAATATGTTGTTGAAATTCCAAATTGAAAAATCGGATAACCGGAAGTGCGTTTACTTTACCAGGTTATTAAATGATTTTTTTCACTTTTAAGGGATTTTCTCAGAAATGGCTCCGACAATTTTCTTGAAACTTCGTATATAAACTAAACATGCAAAGATCTACATCATTTATATAAAACATTTCACTGGGAAAATTCATTTAAGGGCACTTATAGGTTAGGGGTGTGGTTATAGCTTCCTCTAAAGTGCTATCATAGTTGATTACACAATCCTGTCATCCAAACAGAATTAATTAGAAATAAATAGATAGCTAAAAGTCCGTGTTTCAAGAAAATTACTAAACCGGAAGTGCACTTTTACTGAACAGTTTTTCAGTTTTCGACGAATTTCGTTAAATTTGGTACACAAACTATAAAATTGTATTGTCAATTTTAATTTTGAGAAGTGGAGTAAGAGAAAGTTGTGTGAGTGTTTCACACCAGATTTTTTTTTTTTTTTGTACCTGGGGGACCTCAAAACATGTATTTCCGGTGAAAACTCAATTTCGAAAATTTGACATGATCGCTATACTTCCTCTTACTAGAAAAAATTAATAGATTGATTATTTTTGATTGATTTGTGAAAACAATCATTTGACTTTGTACGTGTCAGAAATGTTAAGTCAGCTCTCTAATCGTACCGTGGATGAACATAAAAAGAAGCAGGCTATCACAGAAAATATCTCTAATCGAACTTGGTGGATTCATAGTCTGAATCATACTCATTTTATATAATACAATGGATGAATATCCCAAAACGGTCAGGACCAACAAAATTACGGATAAAATCCCAGCACTGTGGATCCAAATACATATTCAATAAAAGTGATATGTTTACATACATATGTAAAGTTAGCATTTCAAGTTTAAAGAAAATATATGGGTCCTTTTTTCTGATAATTACGCAAAACTCAAATTTCTATTTTATAAAGGCGCGTTTTGGATTGATTAACCAGTTTCTTTGAACTTAGAATTCTAGCAATGCTTTAACGGAGAGTTTTCCGAAATGAGAGAGTCACCAACAAATGACATATAATTAAATGAAATCATCTATCTACTAAATAATTAAATATGAAAACATAAAATAAAGGGCCAACTATAAGTTTAGTTAAGTTTCCAAGTTTGAAGCAAATGTGCGAGTTATAGTGTAATGATTGACTTAAGAGAAGGTGTGTTACCTTTTTTAAATTAGATTTTTAAAAATCCAATTAGTTTTAAAGTTATAATGCCCCTTTTTTTTTGACTGCTTCAATGACATAGAAAAAGAAGGAAAAGTGAAGAAATTTAAGCCAAAGAAAAGTTCCTACAAAGATAATTAAATGGCATACTTAATTGTATTGTTCATTGCGAACAGTTGTAGAAAAAGTGAGATAGTGAAAAAGATAAATTGAATAAGAGAGATTAGAAAAACAAAAGGAATTCTTTCTCTCTCGATAACCAGCTCAGATTTATGATCCCAGTTTAGAGAACCTGAGAATTTCTCTGCAACTTCACATTTCTCATGTTTTCTTTTTCAGCTGTCTCGTCTACCTGGACAGTTCTTCTTCTTTTTCTCTCTTCTTCATTTTCTCCTTGCTCCCATGACGTCGTGTCTCGCTCCACAGCCTGTGAAATTAACGAGGATCCCAACACTATTTTGTAACAAACCTTTTTTATAGTTGACAACCAAACAACGCCTATATATCTTTCCATTAAAATTATTATTATTATTATTTTTACACATTTCTTCAGCAACTTTTTTCATCTTATTCTCCTTTTGGTTCTCCGCGCAAAAAGCCACCAAATTAAAAAACAAAACAAAAAACTGATTTTCACGAAAATGTAAAGCTTCGGGGGGGGATCATGGAATAATAAGGAAATAAAGCAGTTTAAATTATACACACCAATATTTTAAACCAACAAATAAAGTTAAATATCTGATTATAAACTATACATTATATATTATACGCTATAATATTATTATAATACTACTCCAGTTAAATAAATTCGAAATTGGTTACACACCGATAAAGAAATAACCTCTCCCACCCCCAAAAAAAGATCAAATAATAATTAATTCAAATACAAATTGATTGAATGATTTTTGACAATAATATTAAAATTCTATTCTTAACTGGTTCGACTGTCTCCGTAAACGTTCGGCCCTCATTCAGGATTGAAATGTTCCATCCCCCCCCCAATCGAATAAAAAATGTCGTCAGGTACATTCAAATTACTACCCCCCCCCACTAAATATTTTAAATGTTAAAAAAAAACAAAAAACAGAATTATTTGCTATTCTTCTTCAATAACTGAGTTGGAGTTGTAATGTAGAAGGAAATGATGGTGGGTGAATTGAGGACACACGAACTAATACTATTTACACAATTTATATTTTAACGATTTACTGGGTAAGGAGAGAAGAATATAAGGGTGACCGAGCGAAGAGTAAATGATTGTAGGTTGCGTGATGAATCTAGAATGGGATAGCATTGGCTGTTATCAGTCGTTTAAAAATGGTGTTACTTGTTAGAGCTTTTGCTTGTTCAAACGGTGATGAGCTGGTGTGAACATTTCTAGGTTGATAAGCGACTAACGCTTTACTCTTTAAAGTTTATCTGAACCTTAAGCTTTTCAACCTGGTTAATTTCTATTTAATTTCCCTTACTGCTAGAGACAGAGCTTCTAGGTGAGAATTGGTTGTGGAACTTGAAGCCTATTCGTCAATATTCGAAGACTAAGTGGTGGCACCTTGATGCAATTGCTAATTGAACTATTGAGTCCTGATTTTATGTGATAAATTTTATGTAGCTATTGGTCTTATTACAGTAGTCAAATAATATGGGCTTTTATGTTTATAGAACAAAGTGTAAACAAAAATCTTTGTAGTTATTTTCTTACTTTTTCTCCTACAAATCGTGATAAAATAAAAAAAATATAACTTAAAAGGAAGCTCACGTTTGTGGGTTCCGGGATTTTTCGCTTTTGTGATATTTTGTTAAAACACACAAAAAAAGACCATTCGCCAAAAAACTTTGTTCTTCGTATATAAGGGAACTTGAAACATGTATTTGAGCTTCATGACGGAGCCATTTTCAGCTTTGCTAGGCCTGATTGAGAGGGCGAAGCTGAAGGATGTACCGAACCCCAGGGGATCTACAATAGTCTTCTCAATTCAGGTCGCAGTGGAATGAGGCTTTGTCCTCCCCGTTTTCAATCTAATGTAATCTAAAACATGTACTTTGTTGTAACATGTAAACATTGTTATCGTATATTAAGACCAAGCTTATATGTTTTGCTGGAAAACCAACGAAGAAATTTGAAAGAAAAGTGTAAATTCAATTACGCTGTTAAGCAAAAAAGAAGTTATACAAATTCATTTTGGAATCAGAAATCATATTTCTAAAGAAGCTGTGAATATTGAAGACTAATTTTTGTCTTTGAAATTTGCGTGCTTTTGATAAAAAATGTTCATTTTATTTCAGTATTTCGTTTGCTTAGTGATGAGATTCAGCCGTTTCGCAATGTTATCACGCCCACAACTTTGGTTAAAGTTGCCTAAAATTAAATTCATACAATTTTTATATGAATATGAAATTATATATAAAAATTTTCCACATGGAATGTACTTCGAGCTTAGTGGATGAAGCGGCAAGTAAAATAAAAGAGTTGTTACAAGCGGCTCTTAGAAGGGGATGGAAAATGGCAAAAATGAACCAACCTTTTAAATAAATAAGAATTACAAAATTCTGATAATAAAATATATCCGACTTCCAACAGTAAATAATATGTGATGAACAGAAAAGGTATTTACTGTATTTTTCTTACAATTTAATAAGTGAAAGTAAAAATGGAAAATGAGATTTACGGGAAAATGCGCGTATTAACTTGTATATTTTTATATTACTCGTTAGTGGTAGTAAAAAAAAAAAATTCTTGCTTCAGGCGCAAGTTATTCTGAGTCCATCCCTGCTCAGAATAACTTGAGCAGGTGATTTATTAAATTATAAAAAGACACCAAACATTATTTTTAAAGAGCTAAAAGAATTTTATATTTTGCTACAGTTAATTCCGCTGAAGCGCTGTTCAATATTTTGAATAACCTAAGTTAAATAATATAAGAAATTCTCTGTTCATAGAAATAACAAGTCATTGAATGTCAAAAAATTTAATTGGAAAATCTGTAAAAGTGGCAGTTTCTTATGTCAAATTTTGGTCGAGGGCAGGTCATCATATAGCAAATTACGGAAGAGTAAAAGAATAAAAAAGTCCCAATTTCCTTTGCCAAAATCGAAATAAGACTGGGGAACTTATGTGGGAATTTACGATATTTTCAATTCAATTCAATTTGTTTATTGGTCCATAACAACTTTTGCTATGGAGTATAGTGAGCTATACATTATACAATTTAAAATAATTGTAGGAGATCACGAGGAGCAGTCAATGAAAATTCACTTTTGTTAAATTATACGACGTTTCAACAAATTTATTGTCTTGTTCAGGGATTAAAATAAAAAAACAATTAAAAGAGATTACACATAATTTTCGTAGTAAAACCACTGGGGCCAAAAAAAAAACTAAACAAAACTTGAAAGAAGAGACACTTAGATAATGAACTACATCATCCCACAGCATTTTCGTGATGTATTTTGTTTTATTTTTGCAATTTTTTTTGTTTTTATTTGAAATTCACAATATACATAAATAAATATAATTAAATGTGATGATGAACGATGTGATTAGCTGGAAGAGAGAAGCTACCCAGCGGTAACACTCTCACAGGTATTGCTTCCTATTGCTGGAGGTGATCACGGCGCCAACAGCGGCTCAGTCGACAGGGTGGATTATCTGGTATTGTTGAGGAAGCGAGATTATGAACAAGAGGATTAGAGTTGAGAGCAAGAAAGTCGTAGAATTTTTTTACATTTATTTAATAGCTTCAGATACATATGGGATTTTGATATCGTTGTGGAGGGTAGAGTCAGAGACATAGAACGGAGCATCTGTTATCTGACGGAGTATTTTTGACTGAAAAGACTGAATTTTCTGGGAATTTGAGCGCTTGGTTGAACCCCACAGTTCAAGTCCGTAAGTCCACATCGGTTTCAGTATACAGTTGTATATTAGTCGTTAGTGCTCGAGAGGTAGTTTCGATTGTCTCCCTATTAGTCTGAGTAGTAATTTATTCCGTTTGTTAAGTTCCATTCTTTTAGTCTCGTATGTGGATTCCATTTTAGTCTGGTGTCGATGTACATCCCAAGGTAGCGAACTAAGTTTGCAGGAGAGAGTAGTATTGAGTTAAATTCGCAATTATTAAATTTAATTTATGTTATTAATTATTAATAGAGACCATTAAGTAGGTGATCACTAAATTTGAGCAATTAAACCCGTAGATACAAATTAATTTTAAGGCAGTTAAGTCCTTTGAATTGAGCAGCTTGTCCATCCAATTTTCCTCGTTATTAAATTTGTAATATTCCGTTACAGGTTTAGTACACAGGGCATGTCACGAAGATATTTTTTAGATCTTCATTTTGTTGTAAATGACAATACATTGGATCTGGGAGTGGGGGAGTAATGTTACATATTGTATTTATTATATGACGTAAACAATTCAAAGTAAACTAGGTATAAAAAAAAATTAAACAAGTCAAAATTTACAAGAAAAACTTAAACAAGTATTTTTCTAGCAAATAAGCATACCTTGAATGTAAATATGATTTAACTGTTAAGTTAGTTGTTATGAATTTGACATTTTCATCTGAGAGTGATTGGCTAGGTTAGCTATGCGTACTGATGGATAAATATTATGAATATATTACCACTGTCTGAGCTACATATACATACGCAAGACTGTGCCCCATTATAGTACCATTAATATGGAGCACGGTTTTAGTCGAGGAAAGCATGGAAAAAAAATGCTCTCCAAGTTTATTATTTTCAAACAGCCATATTGGATTTAGTCTTCAGTGAGAAGTAACCTTCTTCAGTCAACTATGTCCTTTCACTACTTCGTTATTAGCCTGATGAAAAGCTTTTAATAGATAAAGGTTTCAGTTTCTTTTGTTGCTATTTATATATTATAATGTTTGCAGGAAGGAAAAAGAATATGAAGATAGTAAAGAGGATGTGTGAGATAACAGAATAAACACGGTAAAAGAACGTTATTATTATTTACAAGCAAGTTGATGAAGAAGGAAACTTGAAAGCTTATCTTCCATTATTCTGTGAAGGGGAAAAATGAGATGGAAAAGTCATCAACAACAATATCCTTTTATCCTTATTTCTTCTTTTTCCTTTTTCGGTTGATTCGTTTAGCGATGGAAGTAGGTGTCTCAATTAGTGAACAGTGTCTGGGGGCAGAGCATAATAACACTGTAAGAATGGATGTTTTTAGTCTAGGGATATTTTTGTTCTCAGATAATGTCTTCGCCAATAACATCATCACACCTGTGATGAAAGTTGATTCGTTTAGAAATATACAAAAGTTAGCTTTGGCTTCCATTTTGTACCTTTCATTTTCTTTTTGACAGGCTTGTCCTTTTTTTTTCTTTTGATTATTATCAACTTTCCCCGTGTCCAAAGTGAGAAATTGTTTTTTTTTTCTAGACATTAGCAAATTGGTTTTTCACAATAGTAAATGTAATTTTTAAATTCATATTGAAAAGCAAAAAGGATTAAAGAAAGAAAAAGAAAAAGGAGGCAATCCTGAAGAAAGAATAATATAGTTTTCGTTTTTAATATTTTCCCCTGGTATTTTTATTCAAACTCGAAAAGTTTCGAATGAAATTAAAGTTATGTATTATGAAAGGAAATGACGATTTACAAATGAAAAAATATGAATCTATTACGAAACCCTAACAGGTTTTTTTCTTACTACTCCAGTTAGTCGTTTTTTCTTCAATACATCTTAATATGATCACAGTAATAGAACCAAACATTATACTAAAATGACCACTTTAGAACCCCCAGCCAACCCCCCAAAAAAACATATTTCCCAGGAAAAATGATTCGATTAAAAGTGATAGGTATTTGTATGTGCAGATAGTAGGTATATAAAGTTTAAAGAAAATCGCTGGAGCTATTTTTTGAGAAAATCGCGAAAAAACTAGAAACAAAAAATTAATCTCAGTAAATTCGCACTTTGGATTTTTTATTGAACTTGTTATGTAAGATACGGAATATTATCAAGTTTTGAGGTTCTTGCGTTTCTTTTGTTTATTCTTGGGGCAAAAAAATACGGTTGCATATTTCCTCTTATCGGAGATTACGTGAGAACTTGTTTCATTTTGTTGTGGTCATCGACCGGTTTTCGCCATCATCAGGATGTTGTTGCTAAAACAGTGCGATTAACAAACTTGCACATATAGCAAAATCAGTTTATATTTACATGTTTATACCATATCTATGATGCTTTCCAGCTGTGCAGACCTCTTATATTATTAAATAAATAAAAAAAAGAGTGCTAATTATCAATAATTGAGAAATCAGACTTTATTACAAAATAGTATATTAAATGGTAAATTCATCGATTTCCTTTCTCACTTTTTTCCATATCGGATCATTAAAGAATGTATCATCAAGTTTAAGCAGACAATAACTTCTAGTGTTCAATATAATGTTATTTAGTTTGTACCTTTCGTCCAATATATCCCATTTCACGCACAACTTTACGCGTACTTCTTCATTGATCAATTTACTTCTAAGGTCCTGTTTCAAACGATTCCATATATTTTGTATATTTCTTTTAATCTTATTTTTTTTACGACAAACAAAATTCACATTACAAGCGATCCATAATAACTGTGGTATAATATTTGAACTATCCTGTTTTAGTAATATTTCACTGGCCATCATTGGAAACAATGGGCACAGTATGGCACGTTTTTTCGTTTTAAAACTTTTACCCAAAATATTGGCCGGCACCATTGGCCCACAGATACCCAATGAATATAATTCACAGCAAACATTTGGAAAACATCTGACCACACTTAATAAGGAAATCCTTGGATTTTCCATTTCTTCTTCATTAAATTCACTATTCAACACTGTATGTATATTATACTTTTCGAAAAGAAATTTGATCACTTCTCTAGCATTTTCATCGATTTCATTTTGATAGCTTAACATAAACGGACCGCATATAGTAAATATTGCACACAGTGCGGTAATATCAACGGCCAATGGTGCATCTTTTGTTAAAAAGATAAAACCTTTTGGTTTATAATAGATTTTCCAAGCTTCATACTCATTATCTTCTTTATTATCCCCGTTGTCATGGTAATCGTTCATCCATTTGCCCCATGATGTGAGTAAATGTATGGCTACTGTATTTCGCAGCAATGTGACTCTATTGTTCATATCCAACTGTGTTGGCAGATTGATGTTCGTAGTTAACGATATATATTCTAAGTACAAGAGATTGGACGTTCCTCGTACACACTGTGCTCGTTAATGTACATTTCTGGAAGCGTGTAGGAAAAAAACTGCTATCACTTACTCTAAAAATATATTTTTGTTAAAATTTCCAAAGAAAAACAATCAAAAATTTTAGTGCAAGAAGCAAATGCACGAAAACTTGCACACAAAACACACACGATATAAATCGTTAATTTATCATTTGTACATCATTTTTATAAATTTATACATTATTTTTGAACAGAATAATCACCTGGTTGTTTTATTTCAACTAGTATTTCTCATATGTTGAAAAAATATTTAAATAAAAAACTTCTTTGTAAAAGTGCAAATAATTTGACAAATTATTTCACTCGTATAATCTCTTATCGTTTGCGATCTCTTATCGTAAAAAAAATCTGGTATAAAGTAATACATACACGATTTTCTGCTAATCTAATCAATACAAATTAATCAAGAAATTTTCTCGAAAAATCGCAACTTTACAATGTTTAGTTAGGCTGGCCATAAATAGTGGTGGTGGAGATTTTACTTGTGTATCTCTAAGCGACCTTATGTAGAGCGCTCTATGTAAAAAGCCAGCAAAGCTTGTGAAAATTTAAATTTAAACTAATTGACACGTCCGCCCCCCCCCCCTCTAAAATCATTTTTTTTCAGAAAAATTTTTGAACATACTTTTCTATCTTATGCAGCAAACATTACAAGTTTTGTTACAGCCCTCTGAAACTAGGGCGGTGCCGTTCCGGTTAGCCAATTGAAGACGGGGAGGATCCTTTGCTATAGGGAGTTGAAGGGAGAGGGAAAGGAAAAAAAAGGATGGGAAAATTAAGGCAATGATAAACGGAATAGGAGAATAAAAACATTAATAATAGGTCGGGAAAATAATAGTATTAAAAATAAAAAAAATCAGGAATTATAAGAAGGGAATTTCGAACGAGTAATCAGGGTTACTACTAATAATGGTATTAATCTTAATAATAATAGATAACAAATAACAAATAAAAATAAATAAATAAATAAAGAGAAAGAAAAGGAAAAAAATAGACGAGCGAAACACACGCAAAAAAAAGTTAAGAAAAAGGAAATGGGTCTCGCTGGGATTGAACCGGCGATCTACAAGTTATCATCCAGTCGCGCTGGTTGACTATCAAAAACTTACTCTTAACTTTGAGGGATAGAGGACAAACAAACATGCCTGGAGTGGTTTAACAAAACAGTTTTCACCTCTGTATTTTCAAATAAACAAAAAGAAAATTTACAAATACACTTAACAAAGAAAAGAAAAGGAAAGCAAAAAACAAAATTACTTTCAGTTATGTATACAGAGGGAAAAGAAGATTAAAAAAACTATCTTCTACTATAACCAACAAAAGAAATTAAACAATTATAACTATAAATATATACAAAAGAAAAGAGAAAGAATTAAAAAAAAGAGAAGTACCTATAAAAAAAAGGAAAACCAAGTGTCACTTGACTGAGGAAAACGGGAAAAATAACGAAAAAGAAAACTAACTCGTCCCCTTTCTGTTTCACTACTTGTGGTAAACCTGATGTTTTCTTAACTTCCTCGGGGTATAGACCTGAGAGCAAAAGCTAGGGTTTTGGCTGCCTTTTCTTTTATTTAATATTGCCTCGTGTTGGGCAGTTCACTCTCCAGCTGGGCAGTTCCTCGGTCGACAAAATCCTCTTAAGGGCAAGAATATGATCTATAGCGCCAACCGTTGGAAAATCCGTCACCTTGACGACTCCACTCACAGGAGTCACACAAGAACATATTTCATTTCGGGTCCGAAAACTAACTCAATCGTTATTGTGTCGCGCAACCTTCTCCACTCCGTCCGTTTCTTAGATCTCTTCTGAGGTATGATTCCAACCCCCCTTTTTATTTTTCGACTAATTTTCCTATTACATTCTATTCTTAAACTATCCTATCTGTAACTTAATCTAATATACATCCTAAATTAACTTAGCCTATATCTTATCCTAACTTAATTTACGGCCTATTCTAACTTAATCTACATCTACATACTACCTTACATTCTACTTTCTTACTTCTAAGGTCTTATTCTACCTTCGCCTACAAAAAAGGGGGAAGTTTTCGATCCCTCAACTTCGTGTTTTTCTTTAATCTTAATAGTTTAAAGAAAATCTTTGTAACCGTTTACGAGAAAATTCCAAAAATCTCAAAAAAACCTATTCGGTAAAATCCACTTTCAGTTAACCGATTTTCTGCAAATTTGCTATTCTATCAATATATATTGGAATATGTTGAAAGTATAGATGGCAAGGCCATATATTATACTGAAGTGGTGTTCACAGGGGGAAACAGCATGATGCTACAAAAAAATCAATTTTCCCAGAAAATGTTTCAAATAAAACTGATAGGTATTTATGAAGAATAGAAGAGACTATAACGTAGTTTAAAGAAAATCGTTGGAGCCGTTTTCGAGGAAATCACGGAAAAAAACACAATGAAGTTGAAAAATTAGTGGATTTTGTCATCATGTGATCTAAACATGTTCCTAAACGCGATACGAAATTTGAGCTTCCTACAACTTTTCGTTTTTGAGATGTTCTATTAACACACACGTACAGACCATTTGCTAGAAACATTTCTTTCCCATTCAGGCGACCCCAAAACATGATCACGATCGCAATACTTCCTCCTTTACTAGGATTAAGAGAAAGCTTAAAGAGAATCTAGTGCGTAAGAGAGTAAGAGGGAAAGTGACGTAGAAATAATAAGAGAAGGAGAGTAACCGAGGTTGTAAGAGAGTGGAAGGTGTAGAGAAAGTAAAAGAGAGATAATAAGAGCAAGGTTAGTTAATAAAGGAAGTGGAATGAGAGATAGAAAATGGTTCATTAGGGAAGAGTATAGCTAAGTGGTTAGCGTATTGGACTGGACCCGGTTCGAGTCTAGCTGTGCTACCATTAGATTTTTTCTTCCTAGAAGCCTCTACAGCTCACTGTCCGGTGATAGACAATGTTTTCTGTAACGAGAGAACACTGTCCGGAGGCCGGCAGTGCATTGAGATGGCTACAGGCTCCAAAGACCATAGATGTTGACCCACCTTAAGTTTAAAAAAATCTACATTTATTTGTACTTAAAGAAAACTTTACTTTGAATTTGAAACTTAAATTTCATAATTTGGCATTTCCTGGACACTTTATTCTTTACAGTAGTGAGAGAAATTAGACAGAGGGTTGTCTAGGTGGTGGAACTCATAAATTAGGTGAACATTGATACATGTTCTGAGAAACAGAGTACCTACTTCAGTCTTTACAAAAGAAACATAGATTTAGTGATAGCGTTAGTGGAATTGACAGACTGTACTGGCAGAGTGTTTGTGATGGTGATGTTTTCTTGAAGATTGTACGTACAAGAATGACCTGAGAGTTGCCCTTGCCCAATAGTTTTATCTCTAACCATTCCGCATTCATTAAGAGACAGATTTCAGTAACCGCTGGATCGGGAGGCAGAAACCGGTAGGGTGGTCTTCCAGATCGCTAGATTTAACCACTCTTAAATTTTTTCTTTGGGGGTATCTCAAAGAAAAAATTTATGTCAGGGAACCAACAACTCCAGAAGCACTCAGAGAAAACTGCTTAGTAATTCCAGTAGACATGATACGATTAGCATCTGTTGGGCAGCGACTGCGCTTGTGCCGTTTAAGCTGAGGTCATTGAATAAATAAGAAATATTTTTTTTATAGATTTTGTAAATGAATTGGAATATTGTTTTGTTTTAATGATGTTTAACCTGATTTTTAACTCCCTAATGGTTCTAAAATAGGTTTTAAGTGTTGTCAGCATTTGAACTCTCTTATTTATTAGAAATTATTAAGAAAATCCGCCTTTAACTTTAGTTTACGAAACAGCCAACGATTTGAAATATTGAAGTGAAATTAGCGGCATTTTTCTTCATTTTTTTAATAGTTTTCAATACAGTAGTAAAATTCAACCACTACTTGTTTTCAAAGTTTTCAAAAACAAATCGCCACATTCAACCACTGATTTAAGATGTGAGGTGGCAATAAAATCAAAAAACATTAACATCATCATAAATTAGTTATGTTCACTTTTTAGATATCTTTTCGTATAGGAGTTACTTCAAAAGTGGCCAAACATTAAGATATATATTTATATATTTCATTCTGCCCATTTCATTCTGAGTGTTTTATTTTAAAAATGCATTTATTTCTCAATGTAGCTTCTCATTAGTTCAGTACACTTTTCCAACGTTTCTCCAATAACTGGATACCGTCCCTGAGGTCCCCTGGGTTCCGATTCTGGAAGTTCTTCAAAATATTCCTTTATCGCTGCTATCACCTCTCATTTGACCCAAAACCTTTTACAGCCACAAATTTCTTAGAATTTGTTGGGTAACAGATGAAAGTCAGAGGGAACTAAATCTGGCGAATAGGGAGGATGTTCCAACAAAACGTTCTTCAACGTTCCCATTGCCAAAGCGCCTTTGTGGGCGGGTGCATTGTCCTTGGGAAAGAGGATTTAGTTCTTTTGCAAACCAGGCCTTTTTTCTCTAATTTTTCACCTATCTGGTCAGGAAGATATGCGTGCTATTCCCAAATCTGGCAGGTATTCAATTAACCGGCTTCTACCCACTGCTTGGACTGTTGTTTTGACTCAGGTGTAAAGTGATGAACCAACGTTTCATCCATCGAAACAATTCGGCGCAGAAAATCGGTGGGATTCTTCTTAAAACGGCACAAACATTGCTGAGAAACTCGATTCCTTATTTCTTTGTGACCACCATTTAACAAATACGGCACCCATCTTGCACAAAGTTTTCTCATACTGAGTTCTTCGTGTAAAATGGGACGTAGCCTTCTGAGATGCCTACAGACTTAGCTATCTCATACACCTTTAATCTTCGATCGTCTAGAAGCATATTGTGTATCTTCTCGATATTTTCTTCGGTAGTTGAAGTTTTTGCCGTCCTTCACGTGGATCATCTTCAATCGATGTATGACCACGATTAAACAAACACAGCTGCATTTTTTTACTGTTGATAACAAAGTTTCAGATAACTTTTACACTTTCACCAACAATGGATGAATTTCTGTTGGCGACAAACCATTCAAAACTAATAATTTTATAATGGAACGGTATTCAAGTTTATTAATTTTGTCAAAAACACACACGTTTACTTTAAAATCCTTATTACGGCTGTAATAAACAACAAACTATTTGCCTAATCAAATTCATATTTGGTATTTACTTTTGCAATTAGTGTGCCAACATAACAAAACAGTAATTTCATTTGTAGCAGTGCCATCTATGGGCAGGCCGAGAACTTTTCACCTTTCCCTAGTAGGTTTGTAGACAAATTCCCCTACTTCTCCTTCCAACTCTCCGAGGGATTGGAGTATCTTGATCTCCTTGTGGTAGGAAGATGCTTATGTGACGTAGCAGTTGGGCGGATTGCCAATGATTGTTTTGTTGCGGGCAAGATATGCTGCCAACAATTCATTACATAATAATACTTACTTATAAAAAGAAACTATAATATTACATTGAATATTTTCTGGGAAAATTAATTTTATAAGTGCCCTTGGAAGCGCTGCAATATTAAATTCTCCTCTAAGTGCCTTTCTCAATGTAAAGCTGTTCAGTGAAAAGCTGCCATCCATATTTTAAATGTTTAGTTATCTTCAAGCTCGTATCGATCTAAACTTAATAAAACGATTTTTTTTTTTTTTTTTTTTTTTTAAAGTACAACTTCCTCCCTCCCCAAAAAATACCATTAATGATTTTTCCGGAAAAAAATTTGAAACAAAAGTGATAGGTCTAATCAAAGTCAGATCTATTAATATTTTATAGAGAACAGAATTATGCATATAATAAACTAAATTGGCTTTTTTGTGGGAAGTAGAACCTCAACAATTTCACCCCCACCATCACCAAACCTCTAAAATGAATTTTCCCGGAAAAATGTTTCAAATCAATGTCATAGCTACTGTAGTGTGTAGTTAGTGCACCAAGTTAGGTTCGTTTTTCCAGAAAAATCGCAAAAAAGTAAAAAATCTATTTAATAAACTTACTTCTGGTTAACCGAATTTAACCCAAAACCTTATTATCAGATCCTCTGGTATAACTTAAACTGGTAGAAACAAAATATCAAGTTTGAACTTTCTCCTACTTTCTCCGGTTTTTGAGTTATGCACACACACACACACACACACACACACACACTCACATGCATAACAATAATAAAATCAAAGATTGAGAGGAAAATAATAATAATAATAGTAAAGTAAAAACAAAAGAAAAAATAATTAAATTGAAAACAAATTATTGATTTATCGCATTATTTTCTGAAATAAGATTATTTTCTTTTATGTTTATATAAATTAATGATTAGTCATTATCCTAAGAAGTTAGTTTGACAATGATTATATAGTTCAGTTTATAATAGTTCTGACAATTAATTTCATCTAGAGCTCGAACAGCGGAGCATGATGTCCAAATTAAAACACACACACACACACACACACACAGACCAATTCCTATAAACCATTTTTCTGACTCAAGGCACTTCAAAACGTTTGTTTCCTGTTTGAACACGATCTCGAAAATTTGACACGATTGCAATAATTTCTCTTACCTGCAGTAAGAGACAATGAAATGTTTTTTTAATTGTTTGTTTCTGAAAGTCTACCATTCATCAGATATATATAGGCTCCCAATACAGTTTTACCGGGAGAACTCCAGCCAATTTTAAATGGAAAATATAATAGCCCCCTTCCTTCCTCATGAGCTTATTATTTACATTGTTCAACTGTATTTTCAAATGATGATGATAAAACAGTTTCAACAGCTTCTTTATTATATATATATATGCATTAATTTATGCGTAGACATGTTGACAATCATTAGTAAACGTAGATGAGATAGATGGATTGTTGACTCAACTTATTTCACCTAAAATGTAGCCAGAAGATGAATTTATTTATACTAACGTCTTATTACTAGGCTGTCAGGTTGATAGATTGACAGATCAACAGGAGTAATTTTTTTTCCTGACTACACTCATTAAAATACTTCTTGCTAGAATTATAAGATGAAGCGAAATTCTAAAAAATATTTGAAGAGAACATTGTGGCGGACGGCTATTGATTCAAATTTGTAGTCGGTCATTATATTTCGCTTAAATTGAATTGGATGTAATTAAAAAAAAGTTACAAAATAATTACTATAAAGCATACTAACTAAACAAAATACATAAATATTCATATAATATATAAATAAATCAAATATTCAAATTTTTATTTATGTAATATTCTATTGGGAAAAACATTCCGTAGAATGTAAACAACTCAATTATATTTATATATTATTACTAATTATTATTTACATTTAATATATTTATACTTATAAATATATATTTATATAATTAGATTCTTGACCCATTCTACTTAATAAGTGAAGAATTTTGTTCTTGAGGGTTGTTCAAATCAAATTCATTTCCTCGAGGTTAAAACATACCAGTATACTTCAGCACCACAGTAATATTTCCGGTTAACATATGTTTTCTTCAGAAATGGTAATTCTAGTAACGCTCTTAATGGTGTGGTATGTTAGTAAAATTTTTTTTTTTAAGAGGTAGGTGAAACGCTTCATGCGCAAAGTGTGGGACTCCCAAGTGGCTACCCACTAAAACACCTCCTCTATCTGCGGAACACTAGCCTGGAAGTGATCAGTACGCTACTTCAAACCAGGTCTTTATAGCGCCCAAAGGGCCCTCTCCTATTTTCTTCCTATTCATCTAAATATACTTTTTTCCTCTGAAGAACGAGTGTACAAACCCAGAGAAGCACAGTTACAGGTCTCCTCCTTGCCTATCATCTTACCGATGATAGAGTCCGGACAGAAATCCTCTATCTTTTCTACTAGCTGGTAACGCTGAGTAGCCCATTTACTGCATACCAAAAATATGTGGGTAACGTCGCCAATCAGCTCTGGCAGAAGGGGCAGCACGGAGAGGCCACCTTTCCCATCCTATGGAGGTATGATCTAAAACATCCATGTCCACTTAAGAACTGGGTAAGATAAAAGTTGACCTCCCCACACCGCCACTCCAGCCATGGTCTTACCTGCTTAATAAGCTTCAAAGTCCATCTCCCTCTAGACTTCGGTTCCCCGTCTGCCTGTCAATTCTGCAGAGTGCGATCCCTTTCTTCCTTACGGAGAGCTGCTTTTCTGATCTCTGCTTTCCGTATGTATATAGCCTTGCTCTCTTTGGCAATAAATGTATTGGTATCACTCCTGCAATTAGCAAAATAGCTGGACCCGATGCAGTGTGGTATGCTGAAGCGATCCGTAAGGCACTCAGTCTTTGAACATGACCAATCCGCTTCCTGTAGACCTCCTAGTCAGAGCATCTGCCCAAATCTCGGCTCCATATAGTAAGGAAAATTGGGTCGCAGACATCAGTAGTCGACGCTTACTTGGCTTGGGCCCATTCAGTTAGTCATCAATCTCCCCAACCGGTTCACCGCTCTAATGCCTTGTCAGCCGCTCTTCTAATATGCTCTCTAAAGCTAAGCTTCCAGTATATCGTCATTTCGAGGTACTCTGCTGCCGGTTTAGACTCAATGATTTCTTTACCAATTCGAAATGGAAGGTACAATATGCACTACCTGCTTTAACTTGATTTGTGCAAGTTCCACGTCTCTACCAACTATGAGTGCTGCTACATCATCCGCAGAGCCAACTAGGATCGTCTACCGCATCCTCTCCCGCAGCAAACCATCGTAACAGACAATTAGTAAAAATACTTTAAATTAATATTAAATACTTTATTTAATCATAATATATATTTACACGTGAAAATATGTACAGTATATCATGGAATTTATCCGTCTGCCGGGCTGTTAATCTTAAGAAACACTTATCTAAAGACTGTAGCATTTGAAGAATGTATTGAGGTCACATTTTAGATAGAGGAAAGCTGCAGCTTTCCCAGCACCAAAAAACAATATTATCCGCCAAAAAATAATTTTAAACAAAAATGATAGGCCTCTATGTGTATTGTTACTATGGAAATTTTGAGGAAAATCGTCGAGAAAGTCATGAAAAATTAAAAATACAAAATCAGTAAAGTCGCACTTGTTTGAGCCCCTCAAGATGTTATGTTTTCGAGATATTGAGATATTTTTTCACACATACTTTTTACTAAGAATAAGAAGTAAAAACATTTTTTTCGTTTTCCTTAGGACTCACAACATGTATTTTCGGTGAAAACTTAATGACACCATCGAAATATTTCCTCTTACAGAAACATGAGAAAACTAAACAAAAATACAAACAGATAGATAAAACACATGGATAAATATACAGTAATTATGAGACAATAGATTTAATTTTACGAAATTCCAAGAGAAGAATTCACATATTGTGTTCATCATATGGATTAATAACTTGATATGGATTAATTTTTTCATTAAATGAGATTGTATTTTTCTTAATAAAAAAAAATGAGGTTTTTATGGCTTCCCACATCGTTCCTCATAGGGTTTTGTTCTTTACCATTTACGCTTTTAGCGTTGAAGTTATTTCTTAAAGTAAAGTCAACGCATTATGTTAAAGTTTCCATAAAGTTTATGTTGAAGCATAAACTGTTATGCCTTATTACTTTTTTCTTACGAGACATAAACTAACAATGCTGTTGTATGAAAAATAAATAATTAAATATAGAACTGCTTCATTTTTATTAGCATTTGTATTTTTTAGTGTTAAGAATTTTAGAAAATAATTAAATAGTTATTTAAATTCTTTATAATAATTGGCATTAGTGACGTTTTGATATTCAATTGAAAAGAAAAATGGCGGTGTTTGACTATCACTTGTTTGTTGAAAAAAAAAATTTTAAAAATTAATTATATTCAATATATTGTAATGTACTGGTTTTTGCAGTTTATCGCAAGTTTCTTAAAATTAAAAAAAACAACACAATTTTCAAAACAGCTCTCGATTCAGCTGTATAGAAAAATATATTGAACACACTAAGAGATTAGTCACAACTCGACTTGAAGAGCATATACTTGATGTTAAACATAACAAAATTGAGATGTCTACACTTGTATAACATTGATCTACCTAGGCATGGAATAAATTTTGTTGACACCAAAGTTCTTGGCAATAAAATTAAACAATTATTACGAATATGTTCAAGAGAGACACAATAGAAATTGAGAAAATGGAAAATGCATAAATACAATGATAATGGACTCTGTTAGAGAAGAGCATGGCTGCCCTTCTCCTGCGAAAGAAAAGAAAAATGAAAAGAAAAAATAATTAACGGTTTTCCAAAACAAAACAAAGCTACGACTTTGGCAACAAGACTGTAGCAATGGAGATATAAACATCTTTATCTAATGCAGAAGTTAGACACTGCCCCACTGCTGCTCGTTACAAAAAATTGATCCTGACTTTTACTTGGTCTGGTGATCAAAACAACACTACTCTGAAGAAGCCTAATGCAATGTGGATGAAACCTTGAAATATCACTCACGCGGTCTCAAACCAAACTAAGTGTTTAAACACAAACTAAGGCGGCGAAAACCTGAAAGAAAGAATTAATTGACAAAAATAATAAAAAAAAAATTTTAACTTTTAACTCTATGAAAATTGTTTTTAAGGCTGCTAGTCCTGGCTAAAATTGTTATTTCGGTATATTCTATAATTTCGCCATTTTATAAAGCCAATGACAACTGAAAATGGTAGAAACATTCTGAGTTAAAATGTATTTTGTCAAGTAGATTATAGTACTAAAGTGTAAGACAGCCGATTAAAAGTTTAATAACTTAATTTTTTGTTTTATATATATATATTTTTTTAATAACTTTTTTAATTGAATATTTACAAATGTTCTATAAGGAACAACAAGTAAATGTGATGTATGAACAATTTACAAATGGCGTGGTAGTTGTGAATGATGGTCATCCAGTAATGACCATCACTAGTCGACCAATTGGTTACGTGGCCAGCGGCGCCTCAGCCATCTGTGAGTATTAGAAGGAAGAGTAGGACCAGAAGAGGAATATTGTCGTTGACGATAAATTTGCAGCTAAAGGGTTAGGCTGTGATATGAGTTTTTGATGGAAGCTATTGTAACGAGTTTTGGCAAGTTCAGAATCGAATGGAATTTTGAGGTCATTGTGGATATTTAGATTACTGACAAAGAAGGGTGCATTTAGGATATGACGGAGGATTTTAGATTGGAGGATCGTTTTGCAGTTCTGTAAAGTTCGAGTCCGTAAGTCCATATGGGGACCAAAAGAGATAGATACGTCGTCTTTTATTGTAGAGTGTTAGTTTTAAGCGTTGGTTGAGTAGTCTCTTTAAGAGCCTGTATCTATTATTCAGTTCAATGCGTTTAAGTCTTGTGTGGGGATTCCAAGTAAGTCGCTTGTCCAGGTACAGTCCAAGGTACCGCACATGGTCTGCTGAGGGAATAGGGGAGTTATATAAGTAGACAGGAGCAAGGAGCAAGAATTTTCCGTTTTAGTGTAAAGACTATGTACTTATTTCTGTGGGTTGATTTTTATTCGCCATTTTAATTCGCAGTTCGGGATTGTAGAGTGCGAACTGCTAGAGTAGGATCAGAATGTATGGAAAGGATTGCAGTATGGTCACCGAAAGTGTAAAAAGAGGTATTGGGATGTGAAGGTAAGTCAGCGTAGAGAGTATAGAGCAGGGGAGCTAGAACACTTCCTTGTGGCACTCCAGCAAGAATGGGATGAATAGAAGATTGAGAATAGCCATGAATTACTTGGAAAAATCGGTCTGTGAGATAGGAATTAAGAATGAGATAGTAAGTAGTGGGTACACAGCGCTTGAGTTTGCACAGCAATCCTTCATGCCATACCCTGACGAACTGACATCTAAGAATACACCGGCACAGCACTGTTTTAGTTCAAGCGAAGTAGCGATGGTGTCTACAACACGATGAGTTGCTGGATTGTGGAGTGACAGCAGCGAAACCGAATTGATGATTTGGTTCAATAATTTTTGAAAGGCGAGGTAGAAGGGGTCTTTCAATATTTTTCCTAGGATTGGAAGTAGGTTAATGGGATGGTAGAAAGAAGGATGATGAGTTGTTTTTTTGGCGGGGTTTTAATATCATTCTAATTGTAGAGAATTTCCAGAGAATAGTATAGTAGGTAGTTCTCAATATAGAGCTGTATATAGTAGTAAGGAAAATTATTGTTTTTTGGGGTAATTGGTGAAGGATTTGAGCTGTAATTAGGTCGTAGCCAGGACTTTTTTTCTGGGGGAGGTCGATAATGATCAGTTTGACTTGAGGAGGTGTAAATGCGTTGCGAGGCAGTGAAAGAGGTAAAGGTCATTGTTAATGTCCTTTGTGTCTAGTTCATTGTTAATTTCTGTTGTGTGTTGTAAGTCTTGGATGTTAGGATATGCTATGAATACAAATGAGAGGAGGGTTGCGAATAATTCTGCTTTTTCTTGGTCTGATTTGGCCCAGGAATTGTCGGCAGAGCGAAGAGGAGAGGAAGTTTGTTGAAATTTTAATATGCGTTTAGTAGCAAACTAAAGTGAGTTGTCGTCAGCTGTCAGAGATTTTGTGTATTCTCCATATTGCTTATTATAGTGTGTTTGAAGTTCTGTTTTAAGTTTTCTTGTCAGATGATTAAATTGTCTTTTGTGGGAAGGATACCTTGTATGTTGCCAGAGGGATCTCGACCGCCGCTTCTGAGTTATCAGAGTTCGTATGTAGAGGGGTAAGTGAACGGTACTCGTTCAGTTCGTACATTTGTGCAATTGGACGATACTTGTCTTACGCTTTCTTGTATTACAGTTGTAAAGTTGTATGTAATGTCATCTAGTTGTTGGGGTGTTTTTAGATTGATTTTCTCTTCAAGTAAGTCTCTAAAATAGTCCCAGTCAATCGGTCCGTTGAATAGCGAAGGTTTCGGAAGGGAGCGTTTGGGGTGTATGTCTAATGTAAGAATGACGGGACTGTAATCGGAAGATAATTCGTCCAATGTGAATATGTCAGTATGAAACGATGAAATATTCGAGCAGATTAAAAAATCAAGTAAGTTAGGACGTTTATTTAGAGCAGTTGGCCCAGCATCTTGGTTGTGAAGGAGAGATATAGGAGAAGGTAGACTGAGAGAGGGCATTACAAAGGATACGGCCTCGTGGGTTCGACAATCGGCTGCCCCAGCGAGGATGCTTCGCGTTGTAGTCACCATCACTAAAAAATCGAGTGCCTAAAGACTGAAAGAAAGAAAGAAACTGATTTTGGTCTATTGTTTGGTTTGGAGGGCTAACCAAAATTTTGGTTAGCTACGGTGTAACTAAAGGGTTCAATTTGGAGCGAGATAAGTGTGGATTGCATGCAGTAAGTGCCATTACTTGGTATAGTTGGGTAAATTTTGTAATCAGTGATATAGAAGCGTGTTCTTTCTGTGAAGTGTGTTTCCATTATAAGAGCAATGTCTATTCGTCTTTCGTGTAGTAGGATTTCTAGTTCTTATCTATGGTTAGTCAGTCCGTTTGCATTCCCTAATAATATGGTGAGAGAGAATTGTGTGAGTGGCATTGAGGAGCAAGGTGAGGAAGGAAAGTGTTGACAACTGAGGTGATGAGGGTAATGAGGGGGTTGAGTAAGTATTTGAAATCTGAAAGGAAGGAGTTCAATATAGTAGTGGTGTCAGATAGAGAAGAATGAGGAGGCGCTTGAGGCGCCAGCGGTGGCCCGGTAACCACTTGGGCATAAGAATGGTGATTTCTGCTGTATTTTGCTATGTTATTCTGTTGGGGGGATGACAGCAGTTCTTTTGAGGAATTGTAGATTGCTGGCCCGAGGGATTCGCATGGTTGGTTCTGTTGGTAGCAGAAGCATGGTTATCGATTGGATTTCGTTTTCTTGAGCGTTGTAATTCTATATAAACAATGCATCCTTTCTAACTACCAACATGTTCACTATTGCATTGAGCACATGTTGGCGGTGTAGTGCTAAGTTTACTGCACTCTTGTGAGAGATGATCTCCAGCACATTTAACGCATTTAGGTCGAGGCTGGCACTAACTTTTCGTGTGTCCATATTCTTGACATCTTTTACCTTGCACAATGACGTGCTGTTTGTGAGGTTCTTCAGTTCTAATTTTAGTGTGCCATAGCAGTTCGAGGTCAAATATCTCTTTGTTATCAGCGCTTGGTTCCAAGTCGACAAAGAATAACGCCAATGTTTGTTTCGTTATTGATGGTTAACTGGGGATATGTTGCGAGCAGAATGCTCGTACCATCAGTTCTTGCATGATAAATTCAGCAGGTGTACTCTGGTGCAAATGCCTTATCACTACACGGTAGGCCTTTTCACTTTCTACTTGGTAAGTATGAAATTCTGCTTTTTTGTCTCTTAGATAATGTACGATACTTCTGTATTTCTCACTGGTTTTTGCATGAATAATTAGGTCTGTTTTTCGGGCTTTGCATGTAAAATTATTGTGTCCTACCAATTCAGTAAAGGCTTTGCATAGGTCGGAGTATCTTGTAACATTTTTTATGTATAAGGGTGGTGGTTTCGGGTGTTTTACTGAAGTTGACGGTATGGTGTCCATTTCATCTGGGACTTTCAGCGGAGAAAACGGGTTGTGTGATAATTCCAGGAGCTTCTGTTTCTTTTATATTGTGCGTTGAGCTAGATCCTAAGTGTTGATTACTAGGTGGTTGTTGATTTTTTGAAATTATTTGAGATTTTTCTTGAGAACAGGTGGTTATCTTTTTATTTTTGGGTAGCGTACTAAAGATAGATGTTTTCCTTTTGGATGGTTTGGAGTTAATTGAACATGTTGATTCAGTCTCTGTAGAAGAACCAGGATCAGTGGAAGTCTTGTTCATTATTAGGAATTAAGAAATTTAATTAGAAGAAAATTTAAAAAACCAACTATGAGAAATAGGTTATACACAAAATAAGTGAAAATAATATTTACAGTGCTAATGAAATTATATACAATATTTATAAGTTAACACTTAAATGGTGTAATGTTAAAGTTTTATATTTACAAAAAGCTGTTCACGTTATTGAATAATTAAGAAAGTCAAAAAAAAAAGTACTCACAAGTTCGAGGTTAGTCAATTGCACTTTAAAAGATTCACTCACAGCACTTACAAATGAGTCTCACAAAAAGTGTTATTTATACATCCTTTATCTATACAAATAGTATTTTCAAATTATAATAAATGTTTATTACACACTCCAAACTTATAGAAATTCGAGAAAAATTAGATAAACATTAAGCGAAATGCTTGCTTTGGTTATCAGCTGATTTCTAATTTAAATTTAATATAAAAAAATCAATCTAATTAATAAAAAAAAAATTAACATAAAGTTTCATTAAATAAAAAATAAAAAGACTAAATAACCCTTGAGAAGAACCCATAACACAGTTTAGGGAGGACGGCCAGCCTTCCAATATGAAAGGGCCATTTTTCAACATTTTCCGGATTTTTATTCGAAAAAACGCTATTTTCTTTAACTTCTAACTCCTATGTTATTATTAGTATTTACAATCCAATTTATATCAAACAATAGTTCAGTAATAATATTGGAAGTGACAACAAAACTTGTTAGCCACTGCATGCCTTACGAGTTTCATCGTAGGAGCAATGTGTGAATTTCCGAGAAGCATTTGTGAAATTTTATTCTGATTCTTTAGTTGAAAGTTCGCAAGACGAAGACGGTTTGGAAAATATAGAATCATGGAAAGGAGATCTGTCATAGCCGGTTTGCAAGACAGTGACCTTATGGAAGAAAACCTTCTCCATGCTCCTGGGAGGGGGCAGTTTAGGGTTTTCGGATTATTCTTGAACTTTATGCTTAGAACAAATAGTAACGATTATCTGATTTCTACCGAGTTGCTTTCCCAAGTAACAAAAGAAGGAGAAACTCTTTCATGGACCCCCCTGCCCCCCAATTATTGGGGATGAAAATGGGACTAGAAAAACCATTTACGGGTGGACAAGAGATTGTCAACAATTGCAGTGCTGAATTAAACATTGAAAAATAAGTGCCCTCTGGTGGACAAAAATAAAACAAGTTATCCTTTGACCATACCCCATGTTCCGAAACTAAATCAGCAAAATATTGCTCAAAACTTTGAAAAGAAAGTTCTTGCTTTCCTCCATTTTCATTGACATTGCTCCCAATCAATGGATCCAAAATAGAACGGAACGGAAGAAAACTGTCCTTGTAACAACTGATCTTTCTTAAGCAAATATAATATGCACTCACATTTTTACTTTCTCTTATTGTTAATAAGAGAAAGTATTGTAATCATGTAAAATATTCGATATCGAGTTTTCAACGGAAATATCCGTTTTGAGGTATCTTGAGCCCAAAAAAGAGAAGTTTTTTTTTGGCCAGGGATAGAGTTATGCTGTTCTCTAAAGCGCTATTTTAGTTTATTATATGATTCTCTTCACTATATATAATATTAATTAGAACTGATTTTGTTGCGAAAAGTTTCTAGAAAATCGGATGTGACACTTTACTGACCAGATTTTTGTGTACCTTTTTGTAAAAACATCAAAGGGTTTCGTTAAACTTGATATAAATTACTATACATACAGAGACATATCCACTTTTGTTTGGGACATTGTGCATACTTCACGCGCGCGTGTGTTTTGTGTGAGTATGTGTGTGTGGGGGGGAGGGATCAGCTTGACTCATAAACGGAAAATCGCAGAATGTTCAAACTTGATATTTCGTTTAAGTTTTACTAGTGGACCTGACAATAAGGTTTTGGTCAAAATTGATCAACCGGAAGTACCAATTTACAGTACATATTTTTTAACTTTTTCACGATTTTTTTGAAAATGGCATCAACAATATTCTTTGAACTTGAGTACACATATGAAGAGCCACAACTTTTATTTAAACATATTCTTGGAGAAAGTTTCGAATAAGTAGGTTTAGGGGAGTTCTGGGGGAGCTGGAAGAGGAGCTTCCCTCAGATATCTTTTTTAGTTTAGCTATTCTAGCTTTGCATACAGCATTGCTAGTTAAATTTTAGTAACATTTCCTAGTTGAAGTAATATTCAATAATAACTATTGTAAATTGCATTAAGGGAAGGTAATGTGTGCGTTTATATATTAGATAATGCGTAACTGCTAACTAAATGTTATCATAATCTAATTAATAATTTCAGTCTAATATATTTTATAATTAGTGAAGATTTGGTATAAACTAAACCACCATAAACAATCCCAAACCGTAATATAGAGTTTTAAAGGAATTGCTTTTACTGGAATAAAGATTATCTATATAGTAAAATAGATAAACAAATTAAAAATTTCATCATGGTATTTAAGGAACAAGAAAAATTAAAACGAAAAAAATCTTTGCTAAAGGCAGAAATTTCATTTCTTACTTATCTAGGGAAAAGATCAGAGAAGGAAAAAAAATGGGGAGGGGGAACCAACGAAAATGGTTTTTAATGAAGTATAAATCAAGATTTAAAAATAAAGAAGAGTATGATAATAACAAAAAGGTTAACAAAAGTTTAAAAACCAAAAACAAAATAAAAAGAAAGAAAACAAAGTAAGTTGTGTTAGCGTGGGTGAAAGATTTAGTTAAGTAGAAATTAGGATAATCTTCGAAGGAAATAAGACTGTGCTGCGGTTTATGTCGTAGCAGGGTTTAATCAGGGGGACATTGTAAGGTATGCCCGTGGTTGGAGGTGTTGGTGGCGGCCATGATGCGGGTAGGGGAGACTTGGAGGCGGGCGTGGGTATTACGCTCCCCCCTGCCTCCCAATGGCTTTAATTATGGTTTTTGATTCAGCATAGTGAACGAGTGTGTGAGAGAACGGTGTGTTGGATATAAGAGTGCAGGGGAGACTGGAGCATCTGGTGTACTATCCCCACTTTCATCGTGTAATTCCACCATTCAAGTGGGCGTTAGCATTGTTTTAATATACATGCATGCATATAGAGAAGTTGCGAGAATTTGTGGGTCATATATAATAAATAATAATCCTTAAAATGGAAACTATATCACTAGAGAATTTTTTTAAACTTCTATTGCAAGTCAACTTTATTATCGGCAAAATTATTAAAGGTTTTATTCTCTCTTTTTTTTTTAATTTCTCTTTTTACTGTAAGAGAAAATATAGGCAATTGTATCCAGTTTTCAAAACTGAATTTTCACCAGAAATACATGTTATGAGCCCCCTCCCCCCAATAGTACGAATACTAGCGAATAGTATTTCTGTATGTTTTAGTATGCTTGATGTAAGTGCCTGTGAACAACACATCTCAAAAAGGAAATATTACAGGCAACTAAAGCTATCAACCGCAACTGCAATTTACGGAATAGACGCTCCCCCGCCAGTTTCTCGCAATTTTTTTAAAAATGGTTGTAATGGTTGTAATTTTCTTTTGTATACCACCTGCTGACATAATACTTACTATTTTTATATTATAGTTTGTATTTGGGGGTGGGATGCAACATTAAGTTTTCTTCTAGACCAGAGCGCCACTTCAATATAATATAACGTGCTAGAATTCCAAATTTGAAAAATATCAGTTAACCGGAAGTGGCAATTTTATAGAATAGCTTTCGAAGTTGTTTTTTTTTTAATTTTCACAATCAAAGCTCAATTAATTTTCTTTGAATTTGATACGTTTATTCATAAATATAAACGTTCCACTTCTAGCTGAAAGTTTTTCCAGGGAAAATGTAATTTTATTTAGTTGAATGAACTGTTTATATAAACAGCGTTGATATTACACTTTGGGGACTTAATAATACTGATTACTAGACATTAACTTTTCATTATGTAATAGTATTAAGTCGAGTTTTCACCTTATGAGTTGTTTAAAACATTATAAAGTGAGGGAATTAACTTTTTAGATTCGGGAGATATTGAAGCATTATTTTACAAAATGCTTTACAGCAATAGCTGCAGCTCGAGAAATTTGTAAAGTTGAGGGGGCCAATGCTTTGTCAATTCGTGTGCACAGTATTGGTTGAAAAATTTCAAGTATGAGCCTTGAAAGTAAAGCAAGGTCGGGACGTCCATGGTTCCTTGATCCAACTGTATCAAGGTTTGAGAAAAAGATAATGCTCAGGGTGTACTGGAATTTTGAAGGAGTGGTGCATTTCGAGTCGGTTCCCGATGGGCCACCGATTACAACTGAACTCTATTCAGCACAATTTGATGGGGCTCATGCTGTTCTGGCCGAAAAGTACCGCTCTTCAATCAACAGAATAAAAGTTCATCTGCACCAAGATAATGAAATGGTCACACACGTTGCGTCAGACTACCTCATAAATTAACGGACTGGAGTTTGAACTTCTTCCTCACCCTGCTTATAGCCTCGTCGTCGCTCCTTCGAACTACCGCTTTTTCCGATCAGTGGCTTATTTTTTGAGGGGGTAAAAATTTTACTATATTATGGAGCTGAAAGTAGCTTGTAATGAATTATTTGCACCAAAGAACTTTCGTGTTACCAAAGAGGAATTGAATTGCTCGCACAAAAATTGGTTGAATTGATTAATAACGATGGATTTATTGATAAACTGGTAAGTCTTATTTGTTTAATACTCTTTAAAGTAAATTAGTCAAAAAAGCGAAGATTTTGGTGACACCCCGAGTATAAACCGCATTCATTTACACAGAAAAACCCAATCACGCGTCTAAGACGCCTTGTCTGAGGCAGTTGAAGACAATATCGTCTCAGATAAACCCAGAGGGAGTAGCTGTAGAAAGGGACAGGCTATAACGCTATATACTGATGAATGGTTAATGATGAATTTACAATGGAGCGTTAGGAAGCGACCTAGTAATTTGAAATGGTGATAGAATATAGGCAAATTGTGTAATTTGAATAATAATTAGCAAGTCGTCTATGCAGTAGACAGAGAGAGAGAGAGAGAACGGCGCCGTTCCAAGAGCTTTAAGGAAACACATTGTGTGCGGCGAGTAACACAGCGTTCATAATATGCAGTACAAATTGAAATGGACATTTCTTGACCATGGATGTTTCGAAGATTAATTACAAATATAATAACCTTTGAAGTATTGATTGATTCATTTACTTTAATTATAACTTTTTTAAAAGATATTAATAAAACTAAAAATGTGTATAATTCCAGCTGTATAAATAAAAAAGTGGCTTCTCTGCAGTGTAATTAATAATATATTGAGACAGTAATGTAACTATTATGAACAGTTTTAAATAAATATCCGATTGTTTTCACCCTCGACAATAAAATATTGCTTCCGTAATAAATAGTGATAAGTACTCCGACACACATATTCCGGAACTTTGAGTCTCCTGCAAAACTTGCACTTACAAAAAAAACTATGGCTGATTTTTTTTTTTATTGTTTAACTTTAAACAAACAAAATTTATTTAAAAATAAAATTTTAGAAAACCATAATATAGAAAACTAAAAAGAAGTGCATTATCTCTACTCCTCGGTGTAGGCCTAGTAGAGATAATGGACCGAAACAACTAATGTCTAAGTCCACCTGTTTTACAAAACTAAAATGTCCTGTTCAGTTATATTACAAAATTCGTCAAGATAATATTTATTTATTTGACAAGAGAGTTAAAGTACCAATTTTATATAGGCTCGAGCCCAAGTATGCAACTGCATAAGTGTAAAAGAACTTTACTCTCGTGTTAAATATTATATTTTTTCCATAACAGCTGAAACTATTAAAAGAAAAAAAAAAACAAGTGTCTTTAATCCGTCTTGATGAGTCAAACAACGGAAATAGTCTTAATATAGTAATCTCATACAAGCTGTCTCGTCCTAAGTATCAAAGAGAAAAACTTAGGTTGAAATAAGTTAGACTTACTGTTATATTGAAGGAAAATATTAAGTTTACACTGTATAATTTCGAGTGGGAGTATAGTAGCGTGAGAAGAGGATGACAGACTCGCTGGCAGAGTGACGGTGTGAGAACGGTGGTCGTTGAATTTTGATGGTTTTTCGACTAGCATTTTTGTGAGAGTGAATTGAAGGTCAAACACCATTTTTAAGCGAGAGGCTGGACTAGCCCCTAATCTCTTTAACTTCTTCCAGTGTAAAGGTTAGGTTAGCTTAGCTTAGCTTAGGTTGGGCTAGGTTAGGTTAGGTTAGGATTTTGGTTGTTTTTAACGTTGTTCTTTGTTTTGGTTGTTCTTTTTTTTAGTGAATTTTATACGGTACTTACATTACCCCTCTATGAGCTTGAGTTAGCGGATACGAGTAAAAGAGACTATAATCCATAATAAGTAAAACGTCATTAAATCCTTAATAATCTGAACATTAACAAACCACAATTCCGACAAATATACTTGGCAAGATTCCTGTAGAAGTGGCTAATCAAATTCCCCTCGACTAGAAGAGTTATGATAAATAAATCACTGGCCAAATCAGGTACAATCACTCATAAGTCCGAAGAGTTATAAGTTCAGAACTATGTACATAACTGTAAACTCATTAAGCAACGCACCCTAAAAACTGGAATATTATAACTTCCTATTGACTAAAACATTTTTGATTAGTTACTATAGAAAATACTTTACATATTTAATGTATATATATATATATATTTACTAAGATAAGTAGGATAAAGGAGTTAGCAGTTTCCATATTGCCCTGTCAACAACAATAGACCTTCAAGGAGAGCCACTGGTATCACCTCGCACAAAAACAACCAACCTTCACCCATTCTCTCTTGAACATTACATGGTAATATCAAGAATATGGTCCATTGTTATAGTGTGTGGCTGTTGTATTGTTAGTGTTCGCTTTGTGTCGACCATCTTCTTTTTCTTCTTTACACACTCCTCTCTTTCTTCTATTCCCCTTAATCCCTTCTTTACTTCTTCACCAACCTGGGTCGCTACTTCTAACTTTACTATTTTTTTCTTGAAGGAAGGAAGTTGTTCTTTTTTTTAAGAAAGCCTGTTTAATGTTTCCAAATAATCAGTAAAGTGTATATATATCCTTCCAGGATCGTTAGAATTTAAAAAAACAAGAAACAAAACATTGTTTACACCTCCCAAAAAAATAAATGTTTATGGAATATGCATATCTCTTCACGGCCATCCAAACTTCATATTGGGACTTCTCAAAATCTGCACAATTAGAATTAATAGCGGGAAATCCACTACAAGAAACCCAGACACTTTTTTATTTAATATTTATTTCACTAATGATCTAAATTATTAATATATATATAAAAAGCCACTAGCCAAAAAATCTTTTGTCAGAGGAAGAGTCAACTATCTTCCAAAAAGCGTAACACTAGATCACGCGTATAGACGCTAGATTTGGGGACCCCCCCTCCAAAGTGATTTCAAGCCAATTTAGTACTTAGCGTCTATACTTTTCCTTGTCTATCTTTTCCAGGTATTTTCATTTTAGAAAGTATTATGAGAGTTGTGACTTTTGGATTTGACTCTACCCTGCTCCTCTGAGGAGGCCTTTAAGTCTTCTCCTACATTCACCCACTCGATTAGAGCTCTAGCATGGCTTGTTTAAAACATTTCATGTAGCTTCAAACAAGCTTTGTGGCATTCAAAGAATATCCTCATTACTATAACCTCTCCCTGCCACTCTTCCATCATACAGCAGTATTCAATGATATTAATGACTTCATCCTGGAAAACAGTGGCCATACCCCCTAAAGCAACAGAACTTCCTTTGTTCAACTCCTGCAGCCAAGATCCTGCTCCAGACCGTTTTGTTCTGACTGGAGCCATCAGAGTAACAGCAAATAATTCTATTACTTTCTTCCATTAGACCTTCTCCATCAGCCACTAAATTCACTTTCCTTCTCATTCATTCTCCCTAGAAGATGAAATATGTACAAAGTAAAATCAATGAAGGATTTAAAAGATCTACAGAGTGGTAACACGGGCATGCAAATTTCGAGTCCCACAAATTTGCCAAAATAAAATTTGAACATACAAATATGCCATAAAAGAGGCAAAAAATAATTGAAAAAGAGAAACATTGCATGGAACATGGCTGCTTGTGCTCAGTGTGAAAAGTGTTAAAAAAAATATAAAATAAAATATTTACTGTACAAAAGAAATTAAACTGAAGGCAACAAACTATTGGAAAGGTTTAATCCCATTTGTTTCGACTCTGTTATTCTACAGCCAATATGTGATTGGCATGGCGTAATAACAAGAGAGAAAAAATTAAATCCCACCCATTCACTTGCAGGAGAGAGAGGAAGAAGTAAAGCCTACACCCTCTACAATTTTAAAAGAACCACTGTTACTGATGCCAGTGTTAGTCTAAAACTCAAGCCAACACCTATTTTGAAGAAGCGTAATGCGTAACTGGAACAACGGACCAAACCATGATCTCACCATGAACGAACGCGATCTCAACACGAAGATCCTAACGTTTTACAATAAAATGCCCCGCGAGTGCTTCTAAGGAATTAGTTAAAAAAAAAGATGCACAGATTAATCACCCCTTTCGAAGAGTTCCATTATTCATTGCCTCCCCTTAACGAAATAAAAATTTAATATGATTATATAAATTTTAAATATGTGGATGGATCCGCAATGCTGGATAACATCTGGTATTTTATCCGTCGTAGCATGCATATTTATGTTCTTCCTGACCGGTTTCGGATTTTCATCCATCGTCAGAGCAAATTAACCAAGTTCGTGTATAGAGTTCACTAACGTAATGTTGGATAACCTCCCCACATAATTATATACAACCAACAAGTGTGAGTAACAAGTAACAGAAACATTACGTTGAAGTGAACTCTCTACACGAACTTGGTTAATTTGCTCTGACGATGGATGAAAATCCGAAACCGGTCAGGAAGAACATAAATATGCATGCTACGACGGATAAAATACCAGATATAAATTTTAAAGTGCATTTAACGGAACACTTTCTGCCGGTTTCTGACTAAGATAAATTGCTTCAATATTATAAATAGAAGAATAGAATGTGGTAATAAAGTCAAGAAGAGGGAACAACTTTAATATAAGAAAATATTAATATATCCATGCATAAGTTTGTATACTGTACATCTAACATACATCCGCTTAACATTTTAAAGTAGAGTATAAGTGAAATTTATTATTTTTATATATATATATATATATATATAAATATGTAAAAGGTTAGGAACAACAGGTGCTTCATCGCTTGGAAATTACCCTTCATGGAAACAGTACTTTCTAGATTGTTATTGCAGTTTATAGAAATTTATTTCTGTTTTATTACTGCTAGAAAACAAATATGGCGATCGTGACAATTTTTCAAAAATTAAATTTTCACTTCATCTCTAAAGTAGGCAGTATTTTTTGGAAAACATATTTTATTTAAAAAGATTTTATTTTCTCTTTTAGCATAAGTGAGAAAGTATTGCGATCGTGTCAAATTTTCTAAATTGAGTTCCCACCGGAAATGGATGTTTTGAGGTCCCTTGAGTGTGAAAACTGATTTTAGCAAATAAATATATGAGTGTGTGTTTGTATGTGTCTGTGTGTTTTAATAGAATATCTTAAAAACGAAAAATCGCAGCAAGTTTGAACTTGGTATTACTAATATTTAGTAATTTCTAAAAGGGGGACTTTCTTTCCAAAGGGATCGTGTGGGTCTACTATATAGCTTTCATTGGGATTTTTAAAAAAACTGACTTACAAAAATAATATATAATTTAAAAACAATAGATACTATTAATATTCGATATAAAAATCTCATGGAGAAAAAATTAAAGACATATCGCTATAAATAATTGACAGTTTCAGATAAGACTTGAAGCTGAAGGTTGTTCTTTAATATTGTTTTTGGGGAAGTAGCAAATTTCAATTATTAACTGAATGACACACTAACTGAATAAGCAAAATTTTACTTTCGACAAGGAATATTGCTTTTTCCATCACACATTCCAATCTATCTCTTCCCCATAAATGTCAGTCCCTTTTATACGTATAATCCCACAAAACTGGAAGAGATAAGGAAATTTATTTTAACGGGGGGAATGTAGAGACAAAAAAATTATCGTTTTTTAATAAAAAATCAATTTTTATGAATGAATTTTTATAAATTGTTTATTAATGTTCAAAATATAGCCCATTGTGATTGACTGGTGTAATACATCTTTCTGCCAACTGTTGGATATCTTGCTAATACCAGCGATTCTTTGGGTTTGGAATCGTAAAACTCCTGCACTCCAATTTCAACTTCGGTGAAGTTATTAAATTTTCTACCACAAAAAAGTCTGAAACAACTGGTAGTCGGAAAGAGCTAAATCTGGAGTACAGGGTGGGTGCAAAAGAAGTTCAATGCCATCAGTTCTTCAACTTTGTCTTTAGTCTGACGGAAGATGTGTGGCTGAGTGTTATCTTGCTGGAACAAGACTTGTTTGCAATTGACAAACATTGGTCATTTTTGAGTACATTCTATATAGCTGTTGCAGTAATTACCACAATTCATAGAACGAATTCATGCATGCATCAGGAATCTAGCTGATGAAACTAATTCATAGTTCCAGAAAATGCACAACATCGACTGTTTCTCCAGCCGGAAATGCCGTTTGACTGCTATCCAACCATTGACCATATGTCTCAGCATTTTGCTAGTATATCCACTTCTTATCATACTTTGTACAAGCGCATATCAGATCGATTTTTTTAAGAGAAACTGACAGGTGTTTAAAAATTTTAATAGAAAAGTAGGTGCTTCCGCCCGCCCCCCGTCCATGACACCTAATTTGGTAGTTGGACGTTAACCAGCCTGAAAAAATAGGCATTACTTTACTTTACTTGCTATTTGTAAATTTATCTAAAAAAAACTGACTTTATTTGTACCTGTCTTTATAGTTGTATTAACAAACAAACATTCTAGAATAGAATTACAACAAAAAATTGAAAGTCCAACCAAATTATTACGTGAAAACTAAATTTTAAACAAAAATTCAATATTAATAATAATTTATTAATTTGTTGACGTACTTGCCTCTTTTACCAGTAATTTCATCTCACTTGCGCTGTTATATTAACAACATTAGAATCAAATGAATTCATTAAAATTAGTTTATTGTAACATAATTACGGAAATCTATTGTTAGACAGACATTGACTCAGTAAATTAATTGACTAGGTTCATTATGAGTTTATCATTATGCAATTTTAATATAACCTGATTGCTCTCCAAAACAAGTAATTTAATTAAGATGGTCCTCTAAGGCAAAACAAATAGATTTTTAAATATCTATAAGTGATTAGACAATGTTCTATAGTAGAGTAAAAAAAATTAGGTGCGCAACTTTCTTTTATTAGAACAATAATACAATATAATAAGAAAATTTCCTATAAAATTGTTGTGTTTACAAACGTTTAAAAGGGCTGGCCATAAAACAGTGGTAGGGGTTATCGTTTATATCATGTACAGTGTAACCTAATATAGAAGCGGTCTCCCTTACAACTAAAACTAGTAGCGGCAGTTTAAAATTTAACCTAATTAAAATTTAAGCTAAAAATAGCCATTTCCGGAAAAAGTTTTTCAAAAAAAAGTTGCATAAGTGTATCTGCGCACTGAGCGTGCCAAGTTTCAAGGTAAAATTTCAAAGAAAAAACTAACTCAAAAACCTATTCTCTAAAATTGAACGTCAAGTTTAGTTTAAAATTTAAATTTGCTCAAGCTTTCTTGATTTTGACATAGAGAGCTCCACGTGAGGGCCGCTCAGATATTCAAGTAAAATCCACACCACCATTTTTATGGCCAGCCTAACTAAAACAATGTAAACGTTGCAATTTTAAAGAAAATTTCTTGATTAATTTGTATTAATAATTAGATTAAGATAAAGTTGTGTGAGTGTTTCACACCAGATTTTCTTTTTGGGTCGAATATTTAGAAAATGAGTCGACAACAATCCATTTAAAAATTCATATTGAATTGGAACAAAATTTTAAAATTCAATTTTAAAGACTTTTAAAAAAGAATGAAGGATATTTGTTCTTTAAAAGTTTTGTTAATTCATTTGCAACTACCAAATGATAAGATAGAGCAGCAATAAAGTTAGTTATATGATGAAAAAGTTTACAAGAACCGTACTTTTTTTTCTGTAATGCTTTTCCTTTGTTAAAACCGGAACAGGAAGAAAAGAGAATTAAAAAACAAGAGAAAGAGAGAGTGAGAATGATTGAGAGAGGAGAAAAAGGAGAGAAACAACTCTCTTCAGCCCATTATCGAAACAATTAACAGTGTAGATAATTTAATAATGTACTAACTCCTGTATTTTTAATAATTAATAATATTGATTGAAAATGGCAGATAAAGTCTGGCCATCTTTCCCTCAACCTTCATTCATTTTCTTTCTTTCTTTCTTTTTGGCGGGGACGGGAATAATTAAATTTATTAACAATTCATTAAAAAGTTAATGTCAATCATTTACTTTATTTTCTAAAGTATTATTTTGGTAATTTATGTAGTATGATTATATTACAAAATTATATTCAAAATGAATTACTTTTTCAAAGAAATTATTTGTACTGATAATTAATTACAGATTAGATCGATTATTTATTTCGTAATCTACAAAAACCAAAGCTGATTGTCATATATATTTTTTTTTACGAACGTTTTATTCAAAGATAATTTTCTACCCATTTTTATTTTCTCTTACACCCTTAAAAAGAGGAAGTATCATCATGGTATCCAATTTTTGATATTGAGTTTTCACCGGAAATATATACGTTTTGACGTATACCCTGAGTAGTCCAAAAAAGTGGTTTTTAGAAATACCTAATGTGACCCGCATAGTCATAGTTGAATTTTACTATTTTTAATCGAATATTATGGATTCTGGTTGATCAATTATGATTTTTTTTTTTTTTTATCATATTTTCTTATAAATACGCTAATGGCAAAAGCAAATTAGCCCTGGTGTCTAACAGATAGTGTTAGTGAGATAGAGAGCCATACACACACACACAAGACCCTAAGTACAGCTAACATAACTAACTGACTGACTGACACACAGTACTACAAACCATGTCAAGCTCATCAAGCTCCCATACATCTATGTACTTACTAATAATAGTACACTTAACTAATTGTTAACAATGGAATTAATTGTTGTTAACCTTAGTTAATAATTATCTAAACTGCAAACTGTGTTTAATTATAAATATAACCTGATACGCTATATATATATCGTACACCTGATATATATATATATATATATAACCAATCTTACTACAGTATTACATAGTATGTACTTTTAAAGATTTTAAAGTTGCTGAGGAGGAGGAAAACAGTTCAGAAATACTGTCTACAATTTAAATGTTCCCTTTAATACCAAAGAGATAACACAAATTGTTATTTACTTAAGATTTTCTTTTAAATGAGAGAAAGAGTGATAGAGAGAGAGGGAGAGAGTGAAAGAAAAAAGAAAATTGATTCTATCATGGAAAATAATTCCGATAAAAATAAGTAGAGCTCTTGTTTACGTTTAAGTCCCCTGATTCATGGACATTAAAGAAAGGGATTTTCCCCCAAACGAAATAAGATTTCCTTGGGGAGAAAAAAAAACAACAAATCAAAATAAAAGAAATAGTAAACCATTCCGAGAAGGGATCATTCACTTCTGTTAAGATGTTCCATTACTATGCTCAAGGTAAAAGTGTCAATAGTGTAGAATAAATCAAGTTTGTCACCAAAGTGCTAGAGAATTTAAATTCAAAGAAGAACTTTGTAGTGTCGTTTTTTTGCTTGTCAACACAGATTTTTCTCTTTTATTACTTTCTCTTACAACTTAAAAGAGTATTACGATAGGTGAAATTTCACAAATTGAACTTTTCTACTTAATTACGTATTGTGAGTTTTCACTACAACAGAGCTAACATGCTTGGGTCGCTGGGGACCGTTTTTGGCACGCTCATCTGCATTTAGCATCTTGAATACGTAGTTGCGAGATTAAAAATCCAGTGCTCTTCTTCTTTCTCCTTTAATACAATTTATGACGATTTTTTTTTTTTTTTTAACCAAATTTTGCTCATCTGACCTAAAATAAATATGGAGGTGGTAAGTACCAACCACCTGCCAGTCCTAGCAGCTAGAGAAACAATTACATTGTAATTAAAAAAAAAAAAATTGAGCCAATCACTTTGAAAACTTGAGTTAATTTAGAAGAAAATTAAATGGTTTACCAATCACTTTGAAAACTTGAGTTAATTTAGAAGATTTAAGTGTGTTACACTCTCTCTCACTGCTAATATGAGAGCAAGTGTTGCGATGGTGTCAAATTTTCGGAAGAGAGTTTTCACCGCAATTTACATGTTTTCAATCACTGAATATGAAAAAAGTGTTTTAGCAAATGTGTGAATCCGAAAAGCCGCAGGAAGCTTAATACTTAGTATTCCGTCCAGGTACTAAAACCGCTTCTAACAAGAAGGTTTCGGCCAACATATATCAACCATACCAATGATTTTCTTTACACTTGTATATTATCTACCCAAAGAAATCCCCATCACTTTTATTTGAAACATTTTTCCTCCAAAATTGATTTTTTTTTTTAGGGCTTTGCGGGGGGAACGGTAGTGTTAAGTTTCCTTCAAAAGTATCCCTTCAATAAAATATATTGTTTTACCACATATAAATATATGCTGAATATGAAGCATAGCTAGAATTCCAAATTTGAACTTCTATCTGTTAACTTGAAGTGCGAGCTTACAAAATAAGTTTTTGAGCTTTTTCTAATTTTCTTGAAAACATTAACTTTGGAATGCTGACTGCACAGATATGAACCTATAACTTGATTTTTGTAACATGTCTCCAAAAAAAATTTCAAATATTATATGGGCTTGTTATTGGCACTCTCCTCCAGACTATAGTGTAATCACTTCTATTAACTCCCTGGGCCTCATACCATCCACCACAAATTAATAAAATGTCGCAAGTTTTAAGGAAATTTGTCATTTTATAGATAGTGTTGTATTAGAAAGGGGTGTGTGAATGTTTCACACCAGATTTATTTTTGATCACATCAACACACATACAGACTTTGTTAAAGACCTTTTTTTTCGTACTCAGGGGACCTCAAAATATCTATTTCCAACGAAAACTCAATTTCGTAAATTTGATACGATTGCAATTATTACCACTCACAACAGTAAGAACAAGTAATAATAACATAAACTTGATATAATAATTTATTATATTAATAAATCTTGTGTCTTTATATAAATAATAAAAAAAAATAACAATTGTTTAAGAATATTATTTAAATAAATAGATATATAAAAATTACACAGAAAGTAGGGTTCATAGCTAAAAGTTAACACTTACAAGCTTTAATCACCATAGAGATTATGGGACTTTAAACCTCTTGGGCATGACCGCATTAATGAGCAACAGAAACTGGAGCCAGAGTTGGCTTCCTCATACTCCGTCCAAGCAGTGAGGACAAGAGAGTTTGTGTGTGAGATTGTGTGTGTGTGTGTGTGTGTGAAAGAGACAGAGAGTGAGAGAGTGTATCTCCTTGGATCTCTACTGGGGTGGTAGTTGTAATCGGACCTTTATGTTCATATCTCTTTCCACTGGAGAGGGGCTCACCTAATTTAGAATATCTATCAACGTATTTCGTACATCGTGGCTGGTTGAGGTTCTATATATCTATATACATATATATGTTTTATATTCCTCCCAAGATTGTATCCTATTTCTATGAATCATTTCTCATTTCATAGTTTGATACAGTATATACTTAACAATCTAAAACATTCCTTCTAATATATTTGTTCATGTTATATTACGTAATGTCATATCAATTGCACAGAGTTTTTTTTTTAATCAAATGGCCAATTTATTTCCCATTCTCTGATTGCTGTATGAAGAAGACCTGCTTTTGTGACAAAATTCTTTTTTTTGAATTTGTCATTAATATTTTATCTTAAAGCTCATTAATGCGAAAAAAAAGTGGTGCTCTACTTTCGCTTACAAGAGAAAATCTGGTCTAAAACATCACACGACTTTCTCTTGCCCTAATTTTCTTTAAAATAATGGCATGTTTGGTAGGACGCTCTGTACCAAGACAGCATGGAGTAAGAGAAAGTTGTGCGAGTGTTTCACACAAGATTTTTTTTTTTTTTTTTTTTTTTAACTTTCTGTATTAACCCTCAGAAGTGTCAACACATCACTTTTACTCTGCGACGTCATACTTCTCCACCAGTCAGCTTTAACTCTGTACCTCTTTCTCCTGCAAATTTAGTTCGCTACCTTGGGATGTATATCGACAAACGACTAACATGGAACCCACATACTAAACTAAAAAGACTGGAACTCAACAAACGGAATAAACTGTTACTAAGACTAATTGGCAGACGGTCGAAACTTCCAATAGAACATAAACGACTATTATACAACACCATACTTAAACCAATGTGGACTTATGGACTTGAACTGTGGGGTTCAACCAAACGCTCAAACTCACAAAAAATCCAGGCCTTTCAATCAAAAATTCTCCGTCAAATTACAGATGCTCCATTCTACGTTTCAAACTCTTCTCTTCATAAAGATCTCAACATACCCTACGTGACTGAAACAGCTAAAAGTAAATACCGAAAATTCCATAACTCTCTTTCTCTATGCTCTAATCCTCTAATCCAAAATCTCGCCTCCATAGCTATTCCGGACAACCCCCACGGCGGCTGAGGCGTTGCTGGCCCCGCGACCATCTCATGGATTAATAACCAACTGAAGCGGGAGTGTTGCCAGTGGGCAGCTTCTCTCCTCCAGCCAATCACGTCCACAGCATCATTCATCAGATTTACTGATTGCATTGTTTTGTAGATAGTAAATGGCAAATAAAATTACAAAAAAAAAAAAAAAAAAAACTTTCTGTAACACAAATGTAAAGTTTATGTATAAACAGGTAGGTATATAAACTTTTTATTACAACTAGTGATTAATGATGCAAAGCATATGTATGAACTGTTTATAGCTTGGTGTTACACAAATAGTAAAAGTGGAATGTATTTAAATAAGAAAGGAAAAAAAAAGTATGAAAAACTGAGATGGTAGTGAAGATTTCCTGAGAATGGGGAGAAAGATGGCGGGAAAACAGAGAGTCTTGTTTGTTGTAAAGAAGAATGAAGGAAAAGCAGTTAGTAGTAGGTTTTCCTCTAACAAACGATTGAATCTCTGTACTTGTGTGCGTGTGTTTGTTGTGTGTCTATGTGGTGGAAGGGGGCTGGTTAGTGTGTGGAAAGCCAGGCCCAGCCAGGGTACACTGTTTAGTGGCAAAGTTGTGAAGAAGAAGAAGTAGAACTAGTAGCAGAAGAAGGAAAATGGGTTTTCCCGTTATCTCTTGAAAAGCAGGCATTCCTGAAATAGCCCAACAGTCCTGTCAACCGGAACACGTTTGAGATTCTCACTTTATATCTTACCAGTGTCTTTATATATATATATATATCATTGTGTGCTCATTCCCTTGTACTTTCCCCCCTCACATTCTCTCTCTCTCTCACTCACTCTCAGTCTCTTTCTCTTTATTCACATTGTCTATCCACAACAAAACCGTGTGAGGCACACATCTGAGCGCAAGCCTGAGACCGTGCTTTGCTTTTACCAACAAAGTCCCTATAGTGCTTAAAGTATCCGTTATACAGCTTATTGTATTTCTATAGAAAAATACACACCACTCATATACACACACACACACACAACACACAAACATACAAACACCAAATTCATATCCAATTATTCCACTTGTCATTGTATAAAGGGGATTTTCCGTTATTCCCCACCACTAATACTTCCGGAAAGATTATTGCTTTAAAGAAGTAACTGAATGCTTCATTTTTACTTTTATATTACTTATTTAATATATACAAAATATAGGGGCTTTTTTTCTCCCCACCATTATAAAATAGTTGTCAAGAAAATATAAATATGTATTATACGTATAAATTTTCTACACAACAGCGTATACTATTCCATGATGTGAATAAGCTCAACCGCACCATCTACTGTGTAACTGACCGTATCTATCACCCGTCCCTGACGAAATAGCCAATGGGCTGCGAGATTTAAAAAAAAGAAATGGTGTGAAACACTCACACAACTTTCTCTTACTGCAGTCTGCGTAGTTATATAATTGACAAATTTTGGTCAAACCTATAATTTTTACTTTAAAAAAAAAAAAAATAAACTAAACTTCAAGTAAACTAAATGTTTAACATGTCTTCAATGTTATATTAATGGGAGAATTTAAATTTAACAAAGGGAAACATCACCTTCCCCTCTCACCCGAAACTTCTTTGAAAAAAAATTTTTCTCGGAAGAAAGTTACAAACAAAAGCGACAGCGATTCGCAGTTAGTGTATTAAATTTAAAGAAATCTGTCGGGGTTTTTAATGGTGAAATACTGAGACAAACCTAATAAACTGTTCAATAAAAATCGCACTTCCGGTCAACCGATTGCATCAAACAAAAGAGTTTTGGCAACATATTTAATTCTAATTAATATTATTTAATTGATAGAATTGCATAATAAACTGAAATAGTATTTTATAAGAAATCATAACCCTAATCCCTCCCCTCCCCCACCCCAAAAACGCCATACATTAATTTTCCCAATAAAAGTTGTGTAATTGATATACAAAGCTTAAAGAAAATCTTTGGAGCCAATTTTCTAGAAAATCGTGAAAAAAAAAACCTTCAGAAAAGGTCATATATGTGAATTTTCGTTATATTTCCGGTCAAAACTCGACATAAAAAAAATTTGGCACGATTACAATATTTTATCGTAGTAAGACACGTATAAAAAAATTGTGCCAAATTCGTGCTTTCAAAAACTGACTTTTAAAAAATACTACAAAAATACAACTTTCAAACAATTAACAAGGAATCTAAAAACCAGCTTTTAAGAAGTAACCACAAGCAACAACTAAACGATCTTTAGAACAAGCCGCAGAGTATTGTCTGTAACTGGTGTGATTATGTGAAAAGTAACACCCAAACGGAATGTTAAGTTTGAAAGTTTCTGCAGTAGTTTCTGTCTGTTACAGGAAGTAAAGTAGGCAGTAAAGTTAGGTAGTAAAGTTACGTAGTAAAGTTAGGTAGTAAACTAATAAAATAATGTCCCAAACTATCATTTGCTTTTTAGATAATAGAATTGGTGACAATTAATTAAATTTATTATAACAATGTTATAATATTGAAATTTGTCAAGCAGTGAACCGGAATTACATACACACAAAAAATCTGATGTGAACCACTCACACTACTTTCTCTTACTCCTCTTAATACAATTATATATAAAATGACAAAATTTCTTTAAATTTTACTTATTTTCTTAACATAAATGAACTGGTGATGATGTCCCCTTCAATCAATAATTTTTTTTTGGAAAAATGTTACAGACGTACGTGTTAACGTTTATATTCTGAGCATTAGTATTCCATGTGTAAAAAAAATCGTTAAACTTGTTTTCGAAAAATGCCCAAAAAATTCAAAAACCTAATTTATAAATTTGTATTGCTGGTTATCCGGTTTCCTTCAAATTTGGAATTCTAGCAATGAATTCTTCTACAGTACTTCAATATTGTATAGACTGGTAGAACCACATATTTTACTAAAGTATCGCCTAAGAAAAAAGCTTAACGTTGCTGTCCCTCCCCCCCCCAGGGCCAAACGAAAATTTATTTTCTCGAGAAAATGTTTCAAATAAAGGTGGCAAACACTTATATCAGGCCCGTGCAACCTGCGGCCCGGGTAACTCTTCCGTGCGGCCCGCGTTATGGTATTGGAGAAAATAAAAAATTAATAATCTAAATAATATTGTGATCACCGCTGTTAAGGTTTTAATTAATATTATATAGAATAGGACATAGAGAGGCTCCCGTCTTAACTTGCTTTTAAAAGAGAGTTGAACACTTGGTGATCGACAAGTCTATACGAGCCAGGACATTTTGTGCAACTCTGTTTATGTTTGTGCTTGGTATAAAAAAACTACTTAATTAAGGGTATGATTTTCATTTAACAGTCAGTTCATTATAGTATTCTCATATCGTGCCAACTCATAATAGAATCTTATTCTTAAAGTTTTTGACATTTTGTTGTTTGATTTTCAATAATTTTTTTCAAAGTAAAGGTGAAGTGAATATTTGGTTTAATTTTTATTTTGATTGGGTTATTGCCCAACTTCAATGTCAAAAATCGCATTAATGTATCTAATTACTGTTTAAAAAATTGCTATTTTGTAAATCATACACGTAATAGACATTTATTTTCCTAACTTGTATTGCTAAATTTGGAGTTAAAGATTAATTTTTTGACCAATGTTTATTTATTTATTTTTTATTTCATGATAAAATCCTTATATTTAAAATTGAGAAGTTTATATTTGTAAGAAACACCATATTTCTGCTGATTCATGACAAACAGGAAATCTAAACCGAAAAGTGTAATTGGATTGGGTAAATTCTTTCACACTTTGTGCGGCTCGCCGGAAGTTCATCAATCCCCGAACTGGCCCATTAACTTCAAAAGGTTGCACGGGCCTGACTTATATGTATAGATAGTAGAGGAAGTTTTTAGAAAATAATTTGAAGCCATTTTCGAGAAATACTTCACGAAAAAATAAAGAAGAAAAAAGAATTACTCAGGTTGCACTTTCCGTTGAAAGAGTTTGACTGAAACCTTGGTGTCAGACGCGCTGGAAGTGTCTAAACGGAATACCAAGTTTGAACTTCCTGCTACTGAATTTGACCTTCGTTTTTGTTCTTACACATACACACACACACACACACACACACACACACACACACACACACCATTAGCTAAAAACTTTTTTTTTCCGTATTCAAGGGACCTCAAAACCATGTATTTGGACATTCGGAAACTCAATTTCGAAAAATTTTACTCAAATACTTCCTCTTACTGCTAGAAGTAAGAGAAAGTAATATTTATTTATAAACCTACTTTGGCCCGCAGGTATACAGGGGGGGGGGATCTGACTACAATAAACATTTATACAATAAAATACCAAAAATGTTTAGTTCAAGCAAATATTAAAAATGATTAATTTCATAATAAAATAAATAAAATATAAGTGATTAATATTAATATTAATAACATTAATTTAAACTAACTGAAATCAGAAAGTGGAAATATAATGAGTATTTGCTTCAAGAGTATTTAAAATATTAATATAAATAATTATAACATTATTAAATTTATGAATAAAATTCACGAGGTAAAATAATTCAAATTACAAATTTTACAAAACATATAGCCATAAAATTCAAATATAAAATATAAATTTAAATACAAATAAAAAGGAACACTTCTGAAAACAACCAGAAAGCTGCGTTATTGGTTAAATACAAAGTGAATAAGTTCTATGAAGCAAACATCACGTTGGAAATATTAGTCAGACAATTGATAAAAAAGGAAGCAGATACTGTATACGTTGACTCGTCTGGAACACATAAGTCTATAATTTTCATAATTTTTCTAAACTAGAACCTGGGCATGAATAGTTTGGAGCAATTTGTTGGTGTAAAATGAAAATGAGGGCAGGACACAAGAAAATGCAGAATATCCTCTACTGTTAGAAGTATAAGAATCATATTTACCGTTGGAATTAAATGCTAAAAGTATTTCTGTTTAAATGGAGATTACAGATTTTCTTGTTAGAGAGTCTGAACTGCGCAACTAGTCTGAATATATTAATATGAGTAGAGGTAATGTGATGCATGATTGTACCAGAGGAGATCTAGTTATAAATCTGTAAATGGAGGGTGTAGTGAAAGTTAATAACGAATTCAACGTGTTGACTAATTAAATTACATTTGAATGAGTCAAGTAAACCTTTACACTTTGAAAATATTGATCCTGCCACATTTCCTCTATTTCCTCTCGGTGAATTTGCTCTGACGATGGATGAAAATCCGAAACCGTTCAGAAACAAAAGGAATATGCATGTATTACGACGGATAATATACCAGATTTTATCGAGCAACTTGAATATAATCTCCGATTCTCAGTATAAAACATATATCTCAGAATATACACAACTGCACCAATTAAGAAGAAAAATATTATTTTAATAAACTTATCCAGTTACATGGAACTACACGATCGCTTCGAAATTCTAGCAATCTCAGGCAAACAAATCTCAGAAAGCTGATGGTCCGACATATTAAGTAAGTACATCCAAATTGTTAACATCTTTTTAGAAGTATTTTTCTTGACTGATGTTTCAATAATTTATAAAATCACAACTGCGCTCTATGACGTCTCTGCGTCTATGACGTTAATTGATAATGTACCAATCAATAACTACTAATCGCTAATGACCAGGCTATTAAATGAGTTGATTGTGTATATGTAATTTCAATGCATTGCTATGTATTATTACAAAACAATTAATTTGTAACACCACTCTGGTAAATTTAATTTTCGAATTAAATAATGTACAACAATATGAGTCGCACACATACACACACACACGCACTCTCGCTTACAAATACACCATTCACAAAAAAAACTGTTTTTCTAATTTCAAATTCCTATATTGCCAAAATATCGATATTTTAACGTTTAAAAGTGATATTGTTTATCAATTGTGTATGTGTATGGTAAAATTTCCAGGTTTTAAAAGAATCTGTTAATTGAGTGATGAGATTGCAGAAGCGGTAACTAGTGTGAATGTTCCACAGATGTTATATTCTTCATTTCATTAGGATGAATTTGATTTTTTACTTTCGCCTTTGCGGTGAGCGGTGTATGCTTTCTTTAAAAAAAGTCATTTTATTAAGGTTTAGTTTTTCCAATTTCATTTAATAAATATCATAAGTTTGAAGGAAAGTTACCACTTACATTCGTGTAAACTGCAGTAAGAGAAAGTCGTGTAAAATTTTTATTTGTTTATAAATTACCATTTATTTGCTTGAATTACCGTTAAAATCTAATTGGATATTTATTATAGCCTGGACTTAAAGTGCAGGACTATTTGAAGATGAGCTAAAGTTTATTATGTAGCTGGGGACAAGAGTGTTTACGTAAGCAACAATTTTAATGACAGGCGGAAGGACGGGGAAACTTAGGATTCACTGTAGAATCTCTCCCAACCTTCCACCTCGCCAACTGCTGTGTTCTGTCTAGTATGTTCTTGTTTGTCTGTCTATCTGTGTGTGTGGGTCTGGGTGTGGGTCTGGGTGTACGAGTTGTGTCAGACTACCTCAACCCCATCATTGCCCCATACACACACACACACACACACGAAACAATAACAATGTTGTTTAGCCCATCAGATTTTGCATAACTCTATAAATACTATAATACTGTCGTTTAATGTTAGTTAAACTATAAACCCATAAACTTGTTGTGTTATGACATTATATTAATATCACCAGCAGCATAGAGCCCATAGCACCTACACAATTCTGTCAATCCCTCTCTTTTCGCTTCTCCATTACCCTCTGTTCTCACTGACCTCTCCCACCTTTCTTTTACTTTCGCTCAGGCCATTTCTTGTTGCTATTGACGGATTTATAAATAATTATTTTGATGTGCGATGGACTTCATTTAATTCCTCCCATCACTTCATTTAATTAAACAACTGATTGCTTTTTTGACTCTCACTCCCTCGCACTCTCTCTTTTCCGTAGTATATTCAAATTATTGTTGGCAATTTTTGATTGGCTTTGTTATTTAATTGGTTTTTTTAAATTTTCTGTTACACGAGTTTCTGTTATACGTAATTATCATACTATGATAATAATTAGGACTTACAATATATGTAGATTCATGGTTTATATTATGCTGTAGCCTGAAATAGGTAGGGGAGTAACTTCTCTGCAAGCATTCTCGAAATTCGAGCAAGGAATTGTTGAAAAAATCTAATATGAAATCCTCGAGACGACTTAATATAATTTAATAACAAAATTTTCTTTAAAACTGTTATGTTCACAAATGGTTAGATGAGGGCATGTCGTAAAAAAAAAGTGGTAGGGGTTATAAGGTAATCCTGAGTGTAACTAGTATGAGAGCGCCTTCTGTCTCATATGAAGCTTGTAGGGACAGTTTAAATTTTAACCAACTTGACAAGTCCGCAGAAACACCCTAATATCAGGTTTTCCGGAAAAATCCGCAAGCCTTGAAGCAAGTTTTGCGAGAAACTTCCAAAAAAAACCTCAAAAATCTAATCTGTATGGTCCGCAATTCCGGTTAACCGTTTTTCTACAAATTTGGAATTCTCTTAACGCTTCTATCTACTATATTATTAATATTTGCTTATAAAGTTGTAGTTTTAAATGTGTGCATTTAATTTTCCAAGTTAAAACAAAAAAAATCGTTGCCGTTTTCGAGAAAAAATATGAAAAACCTCAGGAACCCTTGTTCTACTTTTATAAAAAGGTCTACAACTTTTATTTGTAAGCCAGAAAATGAGTTTTTTTTGTTTTTTTTTTACGAAACTTATTAGGGTGGCAAGAATATGCTGCTAGGCACTACTACTTACTGTCCTAGCGATCACTAATGCGCTATTATGCCTTTGTAAGGGCATAACTTTCTCTTACTACTGTTAGTAATTATTTATAAAATTACAAATTTACTACATTTCAAATTTTACTCATTTGACCTGACGAAAATAATATAAAAAAAATTTATGTTTCTGGGATGAGATCGCGTTAGTGGCTTGGTAAAAACCGACGTTTCGACCATGTTGCAATGAGCCCTATCTACTTGCCATGTTACATCTTGCCTTATTGGCTTTCAATGTGTAACGACTCTCAAGAGGTTCATGCAATATGAGCGAAACGTCGGTTTTTAGCAAACACTGACGCGATCTCAACCCGGAAACTGTTTTTCATGAAAATTAACCGCGCAAACATAAAAGATCAATAATAATATAAAAGTAATGAAAAAGTAATTTCATTTAGTCAAGAAGAAAGCGGCAATAATAATGTAGCAATCTTATATAACATTTGACAATTAGCACCACAAAGTCCGCAGAATTAACCTAAAAATCAATTTTTTCAGAAAATATTAGAAATAAAAAGTGTTTGGTTTATTTATATCAGTGTAGTGAGCATGTTTAAAGTGTAGTGTGTATCAGTGTAGTGTTCCAAATTTTAAAATAAATCGTTATAATCGTTTTCTAGGAAACGACATCAACGATTCATACGGTTAATCGATTTTCTTCAAATTTGAATTCTACCAATACTTTTAATATATATTAATATTATGCAGGTGGTAAAAACCATATTACGTTGTACTGAAGTGGTACTTAAAAGAAAAGCTCAACGCTACTGTCCCTTCCTCGTAAGAACCTCCCAAAAAATTAATTTGCCCGAGAAAATGTTTCAAATAAATGTAATTTTTATGTGTTTATACAGAAGGCAACGTTTAAAAGAAATTTTTGGAGCTGTTTCTGAGAAATTCGCAAAAAATTGAAAAAACCAAAACCAAAATAAGTAGAGTCGCTTTGAGTCTTTTCCTATAACTTTACTTTTATGAGGTATTCTGTTCAAAGACACACACACACACACACCACAGATAATTTGCCTAAAACTTTTTTCGTACTCAGGGGACTTCAGACATGTATTTCCGATGAAAACTCAATTTTGAAAATTTGATTCTATAGCGCAATAAATAATTCCTCTTTCCAGGAGCAAGAGAAGTAAAAGTGGGTGTAAAATGGATGTATATTTACAGTATATTTTCCATTCGTTACTCTTTCCGGTTATCTTGAAAGGAAAACCGTAACTTAAAAGTAGATAGTAAATAGTTTCAAGTGCTCAATAAAATCATTAATAATGATTGTATAATTATAAAAATGAGGGGATGCTGTATTTTCTAGATTAGAAGATGGTAAAATGGAGTAGGCCATTGCTGTACGTGTTACAGTTGGCCGCTACGTGACCCCTTACAGTTGATATCATTACAGATTATATGTTATTATTATAGGCGAACCGGCGAACTGGTTGTATAGAAACACACCATGCCTATATACACTATCTTAGTGGCCATGTTTCCATTGCTACCTATATCTATCTATTGTCTGCTGCCGCAAACTCCCCCTTCAATTTTTTTTTTAAACCACATGCCGTACCATTACCAGTACACATTTATAATGGTAGATCTCATAATGCACTTTTCTCTTTACTCCTCGGGTCATTATTATCACCGTGGTCAGCCATTTTTATTTCCAATTAATCACCTTATTCGGGAAGTTACCACCCATCTTTGAAAACATGAAACATGTTCTTCGTGTTTTCTTTTAATGGACAAATAACAAATCTGTTGTGAAATACTCACACGACTTTCTCTTTATTGACAAATTTTTTTTAAATCTGGGAACCGAATGTAAATAAAGAGGTGCGGCAGGTACATATATCCACCCAAGGCAGGTAATAGTTGAAGTATTACGTTGTAGTCCAAAAGAAAGAGCGTCAATAACATTGAACAAACCCTAAATTGAAAAAATGTTTAAAATAACAGTGCCACGTTAATAATGTGCAAATAGCATTCCATGTTTAAAGGAAATCGTTCTAGCCGTTTCTGTGAACATTCCAAAAACTAAAACAACCTACTTAGTAAAATCGCATTTCCAGTTGACCGATTTTCTTCAAATTTAATACATTTAATTTACCTTTATGTGACAGGTGACAGAGTCTATACTTTGTACTGAAGTGATTATTTTTCTGGAAAAATGCTTCAAATAAGAGTGGTAGGCACTCATATGCTCTGTAGATAGTACACGATTTGAACAAAATTGTTGGAGTCATTTCTTTAGAAAAACGCGGAAAACTGAAAGAAAAAATACTTATCCAAAAGCTTATCAACATTGAGCTCTTCGAGGTTTATGTTCACACTCACACACACACACATACACACACACACATACACACACACACACACACACCATATACACACAGATCATTCGCTAAAAACATTTTCATATGCTGGGGAACTCAAAACATTATTTCCGGTGAAAACTCAATTTCAAAAATATGACACGATATCGCAATAGTTCCTCTTCTTTTTTTTTTAATCGTCTGTGGGGAGCTCTCGGCTCGTATAGACTACCACAAAGTTCGGAGCCTTTCCACAGCACTGGGTGTCCAGTCAGTTACAGACAACACTGTCCATCTCCAGTCAGTGAGTTGTAGTGGCTCTTAGGATGAAAAAATTCCAAGCAGCTGTCCAAATTGAGACAGAGGTGTACCAACTCAAATCGATATTCTTAATAAATATTCTATGCTTTATAATTCTCAGTCTCTTTACTTATTGTAAATCCTCGCATTTCCGGGGAAAAGTCTGTATGTATACGCAATATACTTCTTTTTATAGAGAAATAAAATTTAATAACTTTTTTTCATCCCTATGTCTCGATCCTGGCCATCTTGGTCATTCGATCTTTAACAGCTCAGCAGAAAAAGTTTGTCATCTGTCTCGATATTCTTGTGTCTTGCAATGCAGAGCAAGTGTCCAAATGCTAGGTGTTCATTACCTGCTTTTGTCTACGCAAGGGACACATTTAGCATGCACAACGCCGATTTTTGTCTTGAAGACTTTGAAGATACTCATAGCTTGTGGTCATCATAAACAGAGCCACAGCACTCTTTTACGAGTAGTCCGCAGGAATTCGGCCAACAGCCTCCCTAGAGTAGCCCATCTTTCCCCTTCGGTTCTCTTTCTTAGGCGTTCAGCGATATACATTTACACCTTTTTCTTCGCTTTGAAGGTAATTCAGTGAAGCGTCCGATCGTTCTTTCTGATCGACGAACAGAACGATGTTCTCATCATCACCTCGAGGCAGAATTTCTAGCGCTAACGCTGCTTCCCCATCGAAGTTTGAAGCTGCGTGACAGTAGGCTCTGACAGCTGAAAGGATGCCGAATAAACAACTGCTCCAACAGAACTGCATGTTCCGCAGAACCGTCAGTATATAAATGAGCACTATGATATCAATTATCGATAGTTTCAAGAGCAATTAATAACTTAAATCTGCAAGTGTAATAAAGTTTAATATTATAAACAGTATAAATGACTATACTTGTCAGTTTTAGCTGTTCTAACTAAAGTAATAAATCAATAAAGAGCTTTATTGAAAAGTTTCTAAGTGAAGTTATTGAAATATGTAACAAATTTATCGTATAAATAATATATGAAGTTCATACATAAATAATGATATTCTTGTGTTATATGTAAATAGCATTAAATACTAATTTAAAGTTATATTGAAGTATATTAACTGATGAAGTAAACCAAGTATATACATCACTTTAGAAAACTCAAGAAAACTCTGATCATGTACTCAAGGAATATAAACAGCTGATACAGGCATCTCTACTTTCAAAAGACGTCCGAAGAAAACTGTCATCCGCTAAACTTAACAACTCCCAATAACACTTTTACAACGTGTAGTGAAAGAAAGTTAGTTTTCTCCTATATTTATAAAGTTTTTGACATTTTAATTGGTTTCCAATAATAATAAAATAAAACTTTGGCGGGTGGTGGTGGTGGGGGGAAATTTCGTTGTTGATTGGTACCTACCTATGTTATAAAGTAGAATTTAATTTAGTGTTCAAACAAAAGATTATTAAAAGGTGTGATTATTAAAGGGATACCTAGCTACACGTAGCTAGTACTTGAGTGTGATAACACTGTCGTCCATAAGATAGCGGCTAGATTAACATATCCCAATAATACTAGAAATTCACGTCCCGGATTCTCCCTTGAAACCAATTTTTCCGGAATTGTTGTAATTTCATAATTATTTCATATGTAGTAACCTAATTAATTCACAATCATAACTGTATAGCCAGTTTTAATAAATCTATCAATATACAAGCATTTCTAAACAATATTTTTTTTAATAGGAAGAGATTCTCCTTTTTTTATTTTCCTTTTTTTTTTTTTAATTATTTATATGGTTATTTTCATTTTATCATTAAGTTTTGGGCACTCCATGATATATGTCTGAAGTCTTCCTCCTCATTACTATTTGAGGATATGCTGACATTAATTTTATATAAATATCCCCCACCATGGCATATTTTATATAAGTAGCCATGGTGAAATGTGTAGCCTAGCCTTTTTGAACCAAAGCTGTTTAGATAATTTGATTACCACAGTTTTGTAAATTTACCCTTTCAAGTTAATTTCATATTCTATTTGCCATATTTTAAGCGTTTCATTTGTAATAAGGGGATCCTAAATTCAGTGGAAATTAGTTTTAAGTTTGCTGCGGGCTTTTTAGTCTTGGACGATTCTTTAGCTGAGTATATCTACAATTTCATTTTCATTATTGCCAGCCAAATTCTCTAAAGCCAGACAATTCATAAAATATTCCCTTTTACAATAACTGCTATTCAAGTGTATATCGTGGCTTAATGGGTTAGCAGAGTTAATTTACATTATTTGTGATTGAATACCATTTCAGAGAAGGCCTCCAACTTCGAATTATCAATAATTGTTTTAGAAGTTTTTTAGACAAACTTCTTTTCCATATATTCCTCAAATGGAGAATTTCAAAGTCCCTAATAAGTCCCAAAGTTCTAATACTGCTACGGCATTAACTTATTTACCAATACTAGAGTATTGCAATGAAGAGAATAGATCATTTTCAGTGGAATAGTTTGGTATTAAATTGCTTAAGTGAACGGCTCCTTTGAATTGTGAAATATACGTACATAAATAAGGCTATCAGTTAAAATCAAAGCAACTTTTTTCTTCCAGAATTATATAAGTCTGTCTTGTTATTTCTATTCATTAATTTTGGTACATATCTGTCAGAAATTTATCTGTATTCAGTGTTTTAGTTTAGTTCCATAAGTTTCTATATATAAATTAGCGACTGATGTGGCTACTTTGAAACCCTAAATATTTTCTTTGTAGTATTTCGCAGTTTTCCACAGAAGCTCTTAAAAATAAATTTTTATCGGAAAACTGTTTCAACAGAAGTGATAAGTTTTTGTATGTATGGTTAGTATACCAAATTTAATGAAACCCGTTGGTGTCTTTATATGGAGAAAGTCGCAAAAACTGAACAAAACTGAAAAAACTGTTCAGTAACGTTGCATTTCCGATGAACCGATTTTCTTCTCAAACTCGGAATTTTTGGCATCACGTTCATTCATGATTAATTATATAGAATATTACAATATTACAATATATAGAAATGGCACTTCCGCTATTTCACGACACCTTTCCGCCAAAACCTCCCTCTTACATGAATTTTCCCGGAAAAAAGTTACCAATAAAAGCCATAAACCTATATGTATATAAAAAAGTTCAAAGAAAATCATTAGATCTATTCTACTAAAAAAATGAAAAAAAAGCATTCAGTAAATTGTTACTTCCGGTACGATCGATTTTGATCAAAATCTTATTGTTGGGTCCCCTCCTGACTTAAATTTAATATCAAATTTGAACTTTCTACAATTTTCCATTTTTAACATATTCTTACCACTCATCTCTCTTTCTCTCTCTCTCTCTACATATCACATACTTACACACAGATTGACAGACAGACACACACGCCAATTTCTAAAAACCACTTTTTCTGACTCAGGGGACCTCAAACGTGTATTTTTGGTGAAAACTCAATATCGAAAATTTGACACGATTGCAATTACTAGGAGTAAGAGAAAGTAAAAAAAAAAATTCACTGTCGCTCTTGTGGTGGCCCCCTACAAATAAAGCAATTTTTGGATCTGCATATCAGATTTTATGTCGTTTTAAAATTTTAACATTTCCCAATTTTGAATTCTATGTTTTTAATTCAGCACGCCTTTTCCAAATTTTTATCCATGACTGTAGATAGTATGAGAATGTTATAGAACATTGTTAGAAACATTTTCGAGAAAATCAGAGGAGAAAACAAACAAATCTGGTAAGGATTGGTCAAGAATGAATCTAATCAATTATGCCAACGTTTCGACAGAGTTTTCTGTCGTTATCAAGGCTTTTTAATACTTAAGATAGTCTTGAAAGATGTGGAAAAAGAATTTTTAATGGAACTTTGAAAATTATAAAAATTTTTTACAGCACAGAAACATAAACCAAGAAAATTAAAAGTTACTACTTGCTTGTGTTAAATCATCAACAGAAAAATAGTTACACTAAGTGGAGGTGTTGGAGAATGTAAAAATCAACATGATTTTCTTTACAGTTGGTTATGCGAAAGCATTGCCACTATTTTAGAACTATTATTAGGAAAATTCTTTGGAGAAAATGGTATTACAAGAAAGGGATTCTGGAGAAATGTTCCTTCTGATTTCAAACCATTTATTTTAATTATGTAACGTGATATAAATCAGCTATGAAATATTAATGGGGTAGAAACTTATTATCATATTATCCCGTATTGCTTGAAAGAAAAACCTATATAACATCCAGTCACAATTGAGACTATAACATAAAAAAACGTGAAAGAAAGACGAGTATACACTTTCAAATACAGTAAAAAAAATACAGCACGTAAACAAAGCTATAAAAATGTGAGAGATCACACACACAACACCACTTTCACACTACAGGAGTGTTAAATGTGATTGTGCAGTACAGGGTGTGGATGAAGGTAAACTGTGTGTTTGTGTGTGTATGTGGGGGGGGGGGGACACTAAACATGACCTGTTGACTTTATTCACTCTGTTTAGCATGAAGTGCGCCCACTTTTTTTCCTCACCCCTCTTGTGTTAACTTTGTCCCCACCCTACAAACACATGCACATACACATACACCCGCAGAACCTAGGTGCCGCAACACCGAGAGAAAGAGAGAGAGCTACCAGTTCTCTATAATATCCAACTCCATTTACTAACACTAAAAACAAAAGCCCCGCCCCCATCACCATCACCCCCGGTATTCCTCGTATTCTTAACTATTGCATGGCTAAATTTCCATTTAATGTACAAAGGGGGGCTCAAAGATAGAGATATAAAACAGAGATAAAAAGAAGCGGGGAGGAAGGGAGAATTAAAAAAAAAATGAGTATGAGAGAGAGAGGTGTATAGCTACTTTATATGCAAATTTATGCGAATCGGAGCCGGAAAATTTTCTCTCTATGGGCGCGAGAGAGAAAGAGTGAAAAAGAGGGAAGTTTGACCTTTTTGGTGAGGGGTGGGCGACCCGAAGAGAAGGTTTTTAGATTAAGAGACTGTGTTTTGGTTGGTAGAAAGTTTAATGGTGGTAGAGTGTGTTAGTTAGTAGTATGCTAGCGCGCTTGTTAGTTCTTAGAAAAACCATGGGTGAGTTCATCCGTTTTCTTAAAGCTATATCCATTAAACGAAATTACTCTATGTTTGGCTCGGCCTGATGGCACCACTGTGGAAGAAGAAAACTGGATGTGGAACGAGCAAGAAAAAAAAATGCATCTGATTTTCCTAAACACTTTGTTTAATCTATTTTTCGTTAAAATGTTTGCAGTATATTTATGGATATTTAAAAAGGAAGTGAAGTCTTTATCAAGTGAGGAGGGGTGGTGGTAATTATAAACAAATCACTTCCGGTAATGTAGAACTACTCCCGGAGATCAGATATTTGTTTTTGTTTTGTTTTTTTCAGCACACTTTTATAATATAAAAAATCAATAAATATTTTACTGTGTAATAAAGTTTTATAGAATCTTTAATTACTAGGTTATTGAAAACAAATTTCAACAACTTTCCTTCTTTTTTTTTACACTGTTACTTGTCATTTTATGGCACAAAGGCCATCAGTTTCAACTACTTTGATTCAATCTTGCAGGTGACCAGGTTTAAACAAATATTGGCATGGATTTCTTGTCGCAGCCATTGCGAAAATCGTAAATTGAAATTTACTATAATGTCTACATAAATTGTTGTGGTTGGTTTCGCAGAGCTGGAAAGCATCAGATGTATTTACCGTGATAGCCTGCTTCTTTTTGTGGTCATCGACCGGTTTCGGGCGTTCGCCCATCATCAGGATGTTTTTTGTCAAACAGTGTGATAACATAGACTTGCACAGAACAAATTTAATTGATACTATAAACTCTATATAAATAAACTCAATTATAAATAATTCCAAATATTATTACTTTCTCATACTCCTTAATAAGAAAGAAGATGTATTGCCATCTTGTCAAATTTCCGATATTGTGTATTCACCGGAAATACATTTTTTGAGATCACTTGGGCAGGAAAAAATGTTTTTTTTTTGTTTTTTTTTAAGAATTTTGTTTGTTTGTAACTGAAAAATGGATAATAGCAGAAAGTTCAGACTTTAGATTTAAGTGCTATCATGGAACCCGACAATAAGATTTTCGTCAACCCGGTCAACTGGAAATACTACTTTTATTGACTGGATTTTACAGTTTATTAATTTTTTTGTTTTGTTTGTGATTTACTCGAAAACGGCTCCAACGATTTCCTTTAAATATGGAATATTAACTAAACATATGAGAGAAGGTTGGGGTTATACTTTCCTCTAAAGTGTTCTTTTAATTTAATATACGATTCCATCATGTGTACATAATATAAAACATTAATGAGAATTAAATATATTGTCAAAATTCTAAATTTAAAAACCGAAGAAAATCGGTTACCGATAGTGCGACTTTACTGCACCGTGAAAACACCGATTCTGGTTTCATTAAACTTTTATTACTATCTATACAGATATTTTTGTTTTAAACATTTTCGGGAAAATTCATTTAAGGGTGGTGGGAGACCGGAAGTTACGCTTGCAAAGACTTTTATTGCCACAGTAGAACTAAACAGTTAATAGCCACAGTAGAACATTAAGTCAGTTAGTAGCCACAGTAGAACATTAAGTCAGTTAATAGCCACAGTAGAACATTAAGTCAGTTAGTAGCCACAGTAGAACATTAAGTCAGTTAGTAGCCACAGTAGAACATTAAGTCAGTTAGTAGCCACAGTAGAACATTAAGTCAGTTAATAGCCACAGTAGAACATTAAGTCAGTTAGTAGCCACAGTAGAACATTAAGTCAGTTAGTAGCCACAGTAGAACATTAAGTCAGTTAGTAGCCACAGTAGAACATTAAGTCAGTTAGTAGCCACAGTAGAACATTAAGTCAGTTAGTAGCCACAGTAGAACATTAAGTCAGTTAGTAGCCACAGTAGAACATTAAGTCAGTTAATAGCCACAGTAGAACATTAAGTCAGTTAGTAGCCACAGTAGAACATTAAGTCAGTTAGTAGCCACAGTAGAACATTAAGTCAGTTAGTAGCCACAGTAGTTAAGTCATTAAGCCACAGTAGAACATTAAGTAAGTTAGTAGCCACAGTAGAACATTAAGTCAGTTAGTAGCCACAGTAGAACATTAAGTAAGTTAGTAGCCACAGTAGAACATTAAGTCAGTTAGTAGCCACAGTAGAACATTAAGTCAGTTAGTAGCCACAGTAGAACATTAAGTCAGTTAATGACCATGTAAATTGCTGTAAGAGAAAGTCGTGTGAGTGTTTCACACCAGATTTTTTATTTTTATTTTATGTTTGAGTCGTTTTTAATAGGATACCATAAAAGCAGATGAATATCTAATAACTAAATAAAACGATTACGTCAATATATTTTTAACTGCTGTTGGAGGAAGTATCATGTCAAATATTCGGAGTTTTCACCGGATATATCCGGCAACAATAAGAGAAAGTAAAAAATAGATAGATAAAGAGATAAGATAAAGATACATGTAGGGTGGGAGAGGAGGGTACGTTGAGATCGAAATGAAGGGAGAGTATTTTTAAAATTCAAAATAAAAGTATTAAAATGTGGGAGGGGTGAGAAAAATGTTTAGAGTGGGGCGCGGTAATTTCAAATTTAGATGAAGAACAAATTAATGGCGAGTGCCTATTTTTAGAGTTAGAAAAATAGATAAGTTGAAGTTATGATTTCTTCGTCTTTCTTAAAATTGACAGAGGATGGAGGTGAATTTCTAAGGAAACCTAACTTAACCTAATCTTAATCTAACCCAACCTAACCTAACCTAACTAACCTCAATTTGGTAATATTGATGCAGTGCTAGCAGTAAGGGATTTTTTAGAGTCAAGATTAGACAAGAAAATGAAGGTTTCATAAGACGTAGGGAGTGGCCAGCAATCTTGAGTCAATTCCGAAACCTTAAATGTCTTAAAAACTTATATAATTCTACACTAAATTGTTACTTTCTCTAACCGCTGTTACAGGAAGTATTGTAATGATGTCAATTTTTTTAATCAAGTTTTCACCGGATATATCCGTTTTGAGGTCCACTAAGTCTAAAAAAGTGGTTTTTAGCAATTGGTCTCTATCTGTTTCTGTCTGTGTAGCATGGCATATCTCAAAAAAGAAAGATCGCACAATGTTCAAACTTATTGTTTCGTTAAAGTGCTACCAGGAGACTGGAAAACAAGCTTTTCGTAAAAATCGTTTAACCGGAAGTGCCACTTTACTGAAAAATATTTCAGTTTTTGTGATTTTCTCAAAAACAGCTCCAACGATTTTCTTTAAACCTTATGTATCAACTAACCATACAACGAGCTACAACTTTTATTTGTAATATTTCTACGAGGAAATTCATACAAGGTCACTTTAGGCGAGAGATGGGGTGATTTTCCTCTAAAGTGATATTTCAGAGTATTACACAAGTCTATGATCTAAATAATATTAATTAGAATGAATTATGTTGTCGAAATTCTGTATTTGCAGAAAATCGGTGACCGAAAGTGCATTTTAATTGAAAGGTAATTTTCAGTTTTTTGCTAATTTCTCTAAAACAACACATATAGAGCTACAACCTTTATTTGAAGCATTTCTCCTGGTGAAGCCATTTAAGGTGACTTTTGGCGAAGAGGGAGGGTTATGTTTTCCTCTAAAGTGCTATCATATTGATTATTTAATTCTACCATCTAAACAAAATTAATTATAAAAAAATAGATTGCCAAAATTCCGAGTTTCAGGAAAATTGAGAATATACCGTATACCGGAAGTGCGTCTTTACTGACCAGTTTTTTCAGTTTTTGCGATTTTCTCCGAAAAAGAACACCGATGAAGTTCATTAAGTTTGGTTATACTAACTATAAAATTTGTCAATTACAATTTTGTAAACTGCACTAAGAGAACGTTGTGTAGATCGCCATATTTTTTTTTTTTTTTTAATTTTGAGAGAATCTGGCGTGAATCATGCACACAACATTCTCATACTGCTATTAATATAAATTTACATATAAAATGAGCGGGAGTATTGTTTTAGTTGTTATGAGGAACACGGACTTATTACTGGGAAATCAGCAGTTGAAGTCCTGTATATATATGACGTAAATTTATAATCGTTTAAAAAATGTTAATATAAATGCATGTGTTTCGGTCCACGTCAACGCCATCTAATTTAAGACGGTAAGCCCGCCAGAAATAAAATAAAAAAAGGCATACTTCACTTTTTACGTCCAAATAACGAATTTTCTTTAATTTTCAGATTTTACTCATTTGGCATACCATTAAATTTAGAGGTAGTCAGAGAAGATTTAGAGGTAGACAAGTAGACTATTCAGAGTAGAAGTATGATTTCATTAAATTTAACATATTTATTCAATATATGGGCGCCCTCTTTTGGACTACAGTGTAATCACTATTGTACGTGCGTGGGTACATACTTGTTCTCCAACACCACATAATTAGGACAAATGAGAAAAAGTTGACATTTTTTATATAATTATCACAGCAGTGAGAGAAAGTCGTGCGAGTGTTTCACACCAAATTTTTGGCATTATTTTTGTAGACGATAATTTATTATAGAAGGTATTATTTTTATACATCAAAAATTAATAGTTTGAAGAAAAGACAATCATTAAAACTCTTTATCATGTAATAAAAAGATGAAGTATTGGCTATGTAAGATTTGATTTGTGTGTAGCGGTTGGCAATAGAATGAAATGGAAAAAAAAAACAAGGTAAGAGAAACCCGTGCAGCTGATATAACCTCAAAGAAGGGGAGGAAGTATCGATTTAGAAAAAAGAACCTTCTTACTATTATAAATGAGCGAAACAGAACAGCAACAACACACACAGTGTTTAGTGTATAACCTTCCCAGCTTGTTTCCTTCTGCCATCTATATCTTCAACATCCATCTCTAGACAGCTGTTCAGCCAACCACCACCGCCATGCTTGTCGCCCCTCTTGTACAGATAGTGCTTGCTTCTTACCATAACCATCGCTTCTTTTTTTCTCAACCATTCCTTTTTCTTACCTCTCTATCCTCTATCTCTTTTCGTCTTTTACTGTTTTTTTTTTTTCACGCCCTATTGTTTTCTTTGTCGAACAACACCTTCTTATATACTCTTCTTCGTCTACTCATTCTTTTACTTATTTTTCTTCGCTTGCTGCATTCTCACATTCCCTCCATATACGTTACACTTACTGACATACTCGTAAAAAAAAAAAACCTTTATACATACATGAATGTTTTCCCGTTTTTCCTGCCACATCCTCCTCTTTATTCAGTGAATTTCCAACCACTCCAGTTTCCCCACGACACCACTAAACAGTGCACTTGATATCAGCACCAGAAATCTAATATGTACGAAATAAACGTTCTCGGTGTTTTCATTACTTTAACCTTTTTCATTCTTCTTTTATTATACAATATTATTATTATCAACAATGGGAGCTTGAAAGTGCGGGACCTAAGCCAATAAGCTCTTATCTCCTACAAAAAAAAATCCTAAGACGCTCCCCCCCCGCAATCTACCTATCTGACAGCTCCAAGCATTCCTATAAGAATTTTACCTTCACAAATACGCGAATTCCGGTATTGGTGAAGCGGGAACACTGATGTAGGAGTAGTACACCATTTCCTTGACTATATGACGCCATAGTCATATAGTTCTTCTGGTACAAAGGGTTAGATGTCCTGGCAATTTGTGTGAATGACAGCCTATACAAACACCTACCACACTCAGGGATAAAGAATACTTCAAGTCACTCTCTATATATCTTTTGGCCTCGAGAGATACGATTCATGCTCCTTCAGTGCATTTCCAATTCCCTGTTCCACCATTGTTTGATTTTTTTGTCGCAAAATTGTTTGGTATCAGCTATTGCTGCCTACTGGGACCACAAAACGGTAATGGGGATCCCACTTTAGCCAATTTATTGGCCTTCTCTTTGCCATTTACACCCGAGTGTCCGGTAACCCAGAAGAGTGCAAATTAATAAAAATAAAAAAAAATCTGGTGTGACACTCACACAAACTTTCTCTTACTACAGTTTTCAAAATTGTAATTGACAAATTTTATAGTTAGTATACAAATTTAATCAAATTCGTCGGAGTTAGTCTGAAAAACTGTTCAGTAAAAGCACACTTCCGGTTTACTAATTTTCTTAAAACTTGGAATTTTGGCCATCTATTTATTTCTAATTAATTTTGTTTGGATGATAGAATTTTATAATCATGCTATGATAGCACTTTAGAGGGAAATATAACCCCGCCCACCACCCAAAAGGCACCTTAAATGTCTTTACCAGGAGAAATATTTCAAATAAAAGTTGTAGCTCTTTATATTTTTTTTTTTATTTGCACTCGAACATACAATCTGTTGGCAAAGAAGTTGCAACATTAAAATAAATAAAAAATATGAAAAACCAAAACCAAGAAACAAATCTAATCTAATATAAAACAGTAAACATAATGGATCATAAAGTAAGAAAATAATAATTAAAACTGGAGAGAAATAAAACATCTTATCTACACATTGTTATCAATGAAGTTCAGACATATAATAGCAAAATAAAATTATCATTAAGCAAATTAAATTATTCTTAATAAATTAATAGAAAACTGTGATGAAAGAAATTAAACAAAACAAAAAAGTAAATAAAATAAAATTCTCTAAATAAGAAATTACAAAATAATACTTATGTAGTTATGATAGAAACAGACAGTTGAGTATTAATTCACTTATTTCTTATTTTAAGAGAGTTTACAACAAATAAGAATAAATCTGTCAGTTTGGCTGAGGAAGAGGGCAAATATTTTAAGCACTCATTGGGCACTAAATCCAAACCTGTTGCTTTATTATTTTTACTATTATTATTTAATTTAATTTGTGAAGCCAAGCGGCCATACAAATGGGTACAGTGCATCATTACATTACCATCTTTACATACATACATTATATAATTACATTATACTCATAAGCAGCATTACATACAATCTTTACTTTGATATTACAATTAGTACAATCCAAAAGATACAATCAATTATATTATACAAAATTTAAAACTTGAACAAAACACTCCATAATTAACAGGTGACGCAATGTACCAGAATAAAAACAAACATTATAAAAATATTATGAATATATATAGACAATATCAGTATAATATAAAACAAATTAAGCAATTTCAATCGAAAAAATAATACTCTTATACAACAGTCACTCTCACACATTCATCTAAAACTAACGCTCTCAACTTTAACACATTAACAATATAATAAAATAAATCATTCAGCTGGTCAATAGTGGTTACATTTAACAAATCTTGGAGATCTTGAGAGTGTCTACCAAGATGACGAGAGCGCAAGGAGGCATAGACGGGACAAACTAGGAGAATGTGGTACAGAGACTCAGGATCATGCAGTGAACACACCGCACATACTCCCGCACAGTCAATGGAATAAGTGCAATGGTTATAACAAATTTTAATTGCATTTTTATAGCTTAACCGCAGCTGACTCATAACCCTAAGTTTGCAAACTCTAAACTTAATATAGTCTTCACCTCCTCCCAGGGAACTAATACATCTGTAAATTGGATTATATCTTGATGCTGCCCCCAAACAATGATTATGGAATTTTTCCATCAAATTCGGCATCTCTCTACGCAAAAATGAGGCTCCGTCTGCCATACAAATATTCACAAATATTTAATTTGCTGAATTCCTTACTAATTATCACTTCAATTTCTGATTTAATCTCAGACTTTAAATTATCGAGAAGTGATTTTAATTCAGACATTTCCACAGATATTCTATTATTTTGATTTTAACCAATTTATTTTTCTACCATGCAAACGTTTGGTGTAAAAAAAAACAAATTCAGTTTTCTAAGAAAATCGTAAGGCAAATCTTATAACGAAAATTGAAAATTTCGCTTACAAATAAATGTCTTTTTAGAGAGTTATAAATTTAAAATGCGGTGTATAAGAAATAGATCAGTTGGGTGACCTCGAGGTGCCCCCACTTATGTTTCAATGTTGATACCCAGAGAGATAGATCTATTTACTTAAGTATGTTTATCAAAATTCACTCTTTATATGAATATATCCATTCTCGCTTTTGATTGGTAAATGGGTGTAGTCAAAAGTTCTTATCAATTCCACCTCACTAACGCTAACACTGATTTTTTTTAAAAAGCTTAATGATTAATTTCCTAATTATCTGGGTAACTGCTCGTTAGATTTTCACCAAATTTTACCATTAAACCTAAAGAACATCTGATGAATCACACACAAATTTTCATAAAAATCGGTACTGTAGAAACCAATATAGAGATAGAAAAGGCAGGTACCTGTTAACCGTTCGACACACCAACAGCAACTCGTAGCTCATTATATGTGTAGTTCACATACCTAGTTTAAAGAAAATTGTTGGAGCCGTTTTAGAGAAAATACCAGAAAACTGAAAAATACATTTCAGTAAAAACGTACTTCCTGTCACCAATTTTTTTGAGATTTCGATTTTCAACAACATATTTGATTTTAATTAATGTTAGCTAGATGACAGAATTGTATAGTAAACTGAAATAGCACATTAGAGGAAAACCTAATACCACCTCTCCTCCAAAAGTACCCTTAAATACATTTTTCTGGAGAAATGTTTAAAAAAAAAAATTATAGATCTTTGTATGGGTAGTTGACATACCCAGTTTTAAAGAAAATCGTTGGCGCTATTTTTGTGAAAATTGCAAAAATAATGAAAAAACCATTCAATAAAGTGTTAACTTTTGGTTGAGGAATTTTGACAGTCAACGTACTATCGCATCCATTGGTGATATCCAAACGGAATACCCAGTTTGACTTTCTGCGATTTAATCCACACACACACCATCAAATTTACTAAAAACCAATTTTTCGGACTAAGGAGACCTCAAAAGGGATATTTCCGGTGAAAACTCAATATCGAAAATTTGACACGATTACAATACTTCCTCTTACTGGAGTAAGAGATTGCAATAATTTTCATTGGAAAAAGATTTTATAATTTATTTTTATTTTAATAAAATGAATTTATTAATGCAAATGGATTAAATTTATATAAATAAATGTAAATAATGTTTTTATTTTATTTAAAAATTTATGTCTTGTGAATATCCAGAAAGGGAAAAGAACAAGAAAAAAAAACTTCTTTATACTTTAATATTTAAGAAGACGAAAGTCATTCTTCATTACTTTACAAAACTTTCTTTCACTAGTTCTATACTTTTTAATATAGTAACCTAATTACTGTCTGTGTAGGAGTTTGGAGATTCCTGCTCTATTGTGTAGTTATGAGCACAGAAGATATTAAAATGGGCTTCCTGCTGGCCTTTTTCTCTTAAGCTGGTGAATAATAATAATATACAGGATTTTGCCAGGGAACAAAACAGAAGGAAAATATAACTAAACAGAGTGAGAGAGAGAGAATAATTAAATGAATGCTACAAAACTGTTAACTACATCATAAATTAGTAAAGTTGAATTATTAATTAGTGGACGACCGATCTCATTTATTAAATTAAACAGTGATTTCTATATTAATTTAAAGGACAATTTATATTCTTATTTTTTTTATTAACGGGGTGGGAAAATACAGAGAACAAAATTATGCCCCGCCCACTACTTAAATTTAAATGTACAAGATGAAGGAATAAGTAAGCTATCTATGCACTTTCAGTTGCTTTTACTGGTTTGTTTGGTCTAGTATTCAAGAAAACAACTACTTTGAAGCAGCCTATTGCAATATGGGCAAAATGCCGGTGATTTATATCAAGTTTTATTTATATTTTCTAGAACATGCAAATATTTTATATCATTCATAAGAAATAATCAGATTAGGTGCATTATACTAAAACAGGTGACATATAATCACTTATCCGGGAAATATTATAGAGAAAAGACGTTATTTTGTAACTGATCCGAGACCTCCTTGGAAGCCACCGACAGATGGACCAATCAATACAAGACTGAGTTATAAATATGTTTTCGCCTAAAGTGCCATCATAGTTGAGATTATAAATTCTACCATCTAAACAAAATTAATTCGAAATAAATGGATTGCCAAAATTACGAATTTCAAGAAACTTAGTAAAGCGCCAGGGCGTTTTTACTGCACATGTAAAAACAGTATTTGCGGCAGCTATAAACAGTAGTTGCGCCAACTATAAACTATAGTTTTATAAACTATAAAATTTGTCAGTTACAGTTTTGTAAACTGCAGTAAGAGAAAGTTGTGTGAGTTTAAAAATTCAAAAACCTTTTTTTCTAATGAAACATTGCGTCTCATAAAAAAAAAAAGTAGTTTTCAAAAATTTGCATTAGATGAAAAACTGTATTAAAATGTATTTAATTTTTTTTATTTTCTTAATATTTTAGTAGAAAAACAGAGGTTAACAAGATTATATTATTTATTAATGCCTTAAATTTTACCGACATCGGACAAATATGGGCTTCAAACTAATAAAACCATACAATACTTGGACGACTGTGATAACAATTTCAAATGCTTTCAATGAGTGTAAAAACAAAATATCTACTTTATTATAACTCATATTACTGATCTGCATTATATATAATGAATAATATTGTTACGACACTTATTTCCATTAGTAATTAGAAAAAAGGTGCACTTTTATACAGAGGAATTCAGTTTCATTCATATGAACAAAAGCAACTATAAGTAATGAGAGTTGTTAACATAATTTTTATATTGCGCTCTACAGTAATAAAACCATTAGTCTATAATACTTTGTTGTTTAAAAATGTAAACAAAGTTGTTATTGAAAAGTATCGATCAATAAACTCGATTCTAATAAATAAATTATATATATATATATATTTATTATAATAATGCTTCTAATACATTGGGAATTTTTAAGTGCTTTTTTTGTTAGCCAGAATTTTTTTTATGATGATGTAATCAAAAGGTAGAGAGATACACCCTTAACTTTATTGCTACTATCATAAAAATTGTGTGTGTGAGAGAGAGAGAGCGAGATAGTGAGTGATTGGGAGAAGTGGGCTCATGTTATGCTAAAATACTTCACTACATATTTGGAAAAAATAAATAAAAATGCTCAGTATCTTAAACCATTTTGTGATCAAAAATCTTTTCTCCATAATAATCATGTACTGAATGTTTTTACGATTTGTATTCATGATCATTGATAGGGTTGAAGTGAATGTTGAGAGAAATGATAAGTTTAACAAAATATGAGATAATAAATGGAAAGTGTAGCTAGGCAACATTATTGTGAAACCTATGGGTGGAGCTAAATGACGTCTCAGCAAGTAGAAAATTTATGGCAATAGGCGGGGTTTAGCAGAGCTACAAGCACAAGAAAGAATCCCTTATTTTTAGCAACAAGTCGAAGAAGTTTCGAGAGGTTTTTTTTTTGTAATTCCGAACAAACTTGTTTCAAAACCACTTCCTTTTTTCCAAATATTTACGAATAAGTTAATAAATGTTCAATAAAGCATATTACATCTACAACGTCGTCACTCCGTAGAAATCCTCCGTCTAACCAGGCGAATAAATAGTTAACACTGACACTTGCAAGATCTTGCAAGGTGTCTTGAAGCAATATCTTGGGTTTTACTTGTTTACGCACAGACACCTATGCAGACAAAATTCCCGGTTACACTTTCGCTTCTTTGGAGGCGTAGACTTGTCGAGCGATGGCGATGCAGGAGTTTAAGTCTGGAAACTAACCTGTGGAATTGCTCAATTGCGATTTCTCATGATTTCTAAATTGTAACCCGTCCTGAAGGTAAACGATATTTTTCTTGAGGGTGCCAGTGTTGGGCGCCAGATATTGTTCGAACTACCGTGATAAAAAAATTATTGGACTGGATCTCAAAAAGAGAACAAGATAGGCATTTGTACCATCTTTCGATTCGCTCACCTTCTGACCGGGCAGGTTCTCAGTCGCTCTCTCTTTTTCTGTCAAGCTCCAGTAGAAGTTAACACAGAACTAACTATATGCTGAATAATAAAGTAAAAAAAAAATTATTTTATAGAAGAAAATTAATTAGATATAAAACAAATCAGATAAAATTATTTGACACAAAAAGGATAATTATCGACGGATACTAAGCGAGGTTAGTACTGAAATTGGGACTATATACAAAATAAATATAATTTTTATTAATTAAGTACGTAAGATTGAGTTGTAGGCGGTAAGAAAAGATGTGTGAGGTATGCATTCAGCGTGATCACAACGATACCAACAGTCTCATAGACAAACGGTAATAACTTTTTTTAAGCCACCATTATTAGAGCCTAGGAGCAAAGGGCAACCATTACTGTCTGTAATCTAATTACGGAATTAAAATTCTAAACTTCCGGTTATAATATCTAAACCCATTTATTTTTTTTTGGTGAGTTTTCGGTAAACACTCAATTTAGTTTATTTGTAGTTCCTCTTATAGCAATAAGTTGAAAAATAAACAGAGTAAATTATATTATACATTAAATTATATTATACATTAAAGGTGTTTGCTTTAAGAGGTAATACAAAAAATATTAACTTATTAAGATGAAAATAAAAAAGAAATTTTTCGGTGCTCTTCCAGCAGGTTGCCTTTATAACCAGTTTATTTTCCAAATACTTCATCTTTCTCCCTTGTCTCCTTCAAGCTCAATCCTTTCTGCCTCTAGCAATACAAAGGAACAAAAAGTCCATTATTATTAATAATGTTATTAACAGTGCACTTTTGTTATTACTAATAACATTAATAAAAAGGTTTGTCAACCGGAGGTTTGTCTCCGAATGGTTTAGAAAAAAGGATGCTAGCATTGAAAATAATTAATATTAAAAACTGTGCTGATAAAAACCGGTACTGAACAAAAGTAAAGTGGAAAATTCATTAAATTTTCACCTTCAGGAAGAATTATACTTTTCAGAGGACAAGCCAAATAAATTATGTAATTTTTAATCTCTAATTTTCAGCTAAATATTTATAATTTGATTGTTAGATAAGATTAGATTTAAGCAGCTCCTATGATTAGAGCTTCAAGGCGGATAGTGGCTCTTATATAAACAAATCGCCAAGGTTTATCCTTTCCTAAGTGGAGGATTCTCAGTGCAGCCAGGCCAACACAATCTCAAAGAGACGTCACCGGTCTGACCCCTAATCAGACCAGCCATTTTCCTGCGATAGTATAGCTATTTCTGCTCCCAAAAGAACATTCATGAAAGAAGGAAAATAACCCTCCAATAAAGAGTTTTACCAAGCCTTTACCTCGGCGACCTGAGCAATACCCAGCATTACCGTTTGCCAAAGACTATTATCTGAGTGTTGGTCTAAAAAGTTAAACCAGCAATTACCCTGAAGAAGCCTATTGTATTATATGAGCGATATATCGATTTATATATACCAACCCAGACCATAGTCTCAATATAAAGTTTGAGAATCCTAATTTTTGGTAAGACTAGTCGTTTTAGAGAAAATGACCGAAATAACTCAAAAACCTATTCTGTAAAACAAAAGCGATAGGGATTCATTTATATAGAAAGTATATGAAGTTTAAGCTGTTGGAGGTGTTTTCAAGAAAAGTGGAAAAAACTGAGGCAAAAATCATTGAATAAGGTAGCACTTTCAGTTGATGGATTTTGGGTCAAAACCTTTGTATCAGGTGTGGTGGCAGGACCTAAACGGAATACGACGCTTGTGAACGCTCGGCGAATTTTCATTTTTGAGGTATTTTGTTAACTCACTCACAATGCAGATCATTCGCTAAAAACACTTCTTTCATACTCAAGCCAATTTTGAATAAGTAATTACGGTCAATTTTCACCTAAATTAACTCAAGTTCTACTATGTTGATATTCCCAAAAAAATTAATAACTATTAACTATTATTCTGACATAGTTTTACATACTTTCAAATAACTACTATTTCAAGTTTAGATTGAATGATTGATAAATGATTTTCAAATATTGTTTTTTTTTTTGTTTTTTTTTTATTTTATTATTATTATTTAATTGTAATACAGTACCAACACAAAATGTGTTTTGCCTGTAATGCTGTTGTCTGTAAGATAATGTACTGACGTGTAGAACGTGTGCAGGTACCCCATCCAATGATGGCCCTGTTGGAGTGATTTGTTTATGAAGTGAATAAATGAAATGTGAAGTGAAATGAATGTATGGGTGTGAATGTAATTATGCTAGTTCATAATGTCGTTCAGTGAGGTCTGTCAGTCAGTATGAAGTTTGTCTACGGTGGATGTAACAAGTCCTGTGGCCATCTCCGTTTTAGTCTTCTTACTGGAACTAGAGTTGTTTGTAAATTGTTGATGAGAAGATTTGTATGACCGTTCAGTTGACAAGATACTTAGTGTACAGTCGATGTGCTGCATGTTGTACTGTTTCAGTGTTTGTGTCTTTATGTATTGTTTCCTTTGTAACATAGAAAGAGATGAAAGTATAGTCCGCAGTGTGCGAGATTGGAATGTCTGAATTTTTTTCAAATGTGTCTGTTTAGCCGCTCCCCAAAGCTGAAGTCCGTATGTCCAAAGTGGTTTCAGTAGTGTCTTGTAAATTAGGAGTTTGTTGTTTATGTTTAATGTGGATCTGTCTTTAGTAATCTGTATAACTGTTTGTAAGGTAAATTAACTTCAAATATTGTTTAATTAAAGATTGTAATTTTTTACGTTTTAACTTTTCTGAAACCTGTTACGCTTAAAACAGATGTTTTTCTACAAGTCCATCGTGAATAATATGTGCCTAAAATATTTTTTCTATTTTCTATAAATTAATTTTATACTCTACTTACGAATAATCTTCTAACTTAATTGGTGAATTCTCTGATAATATTGGAACTGTTCGGTCATAGGCTTCCCATGAATATTTCGCAAAAAAATTAAAGAAAAGAAATAAGTAAAAAAAAAAGAGTCTCTTATGGTCCGTAACTTCTTCTAGAAATTGACTATGGGCAGGAGGAGGAGGAGGAGGAAGACAAGAAAGAGAGAGAAGAAGAAATGGAAAAAGTAGTAAGAGGGAGAATTAGTTTGAAAAGAGTTTGGAGCATTATCAAAGGTGCAAAATATCCGCGGGGCTCAACTGTAAGTAGAAGTGAGTTGGAAATAAGTTTTGCAGAAATAGAATACAGTGGTGGTGTGGTATACCGCCAATCGTTTGCCCGGGATAGGGCAGGCAGGTGGTCGGTACGGTATCTAGACCAAATCGTTTAGTAACCAATGGAAGGAAGGTTTGAATAGAGAAGAGGTAAACTAAAAAAAAAAGAGAACGATGATGATGATGATCGTAAAAAGAGGATGTACAGGTGTTCTTTACAAGTAATCTTGTTTCCGGTTTTAGCTTTTTCTATCATGTTTATTACAAGGCTGTTTTACGCACAGACAGACACACTTTTTTCTACTTTACAAGGCAAGTAGAAAGAAAAAAAGAATTCTATAAAATAAAGTTCAAGTACAGACAGATTCTAATCTAAAAAGCAAATAAAGAATTCAGTGTGTAACATTCACGCGACTTTCTTGTTTGCATTTTTATTTATTATTATTAATCGTATTAGGGGAGGGACCAAACCTTACGCTAACCAATACTTGATCCAAAGAAAAACAACAACAAAGCGGGCTTAGACCAAAAATCCAGACCCGAGTCTAACCCACCAAAGATTCACCCGGACAAATTGGACTATAATCTTAAAGGGAAATAGCCTAAGCTCTTCCAGAGAATCCTGTTCCGACTAATATTTCTGAAGTAGATGAACTAATATCTTCCCAATCCAAGCAAGCTCCATCAGATAGATGGGTGTTTCATCCTTCGTCTCACAAGCTCTGCAAAAAGGTAAGAGCCCTATTACTTAGCGGTGTCTCCTTAAATCATAATGTGCAAAAAGGGATCTATCAGATGCCTCAAGAATTCCGTGAAAGACATAAGCTGATAGTCCTGCCCAGTCCCCCAATGAGCATCTTAGCCTGCCGACAACCTACCTAGCTCATCCTTAGGGATGAATGCTGTGAAGCTATCCATGACTGGAAGCTTACATGTGCCTAAACAAACACCTACAGAGGCTCGGAACCAATGAAGTGTGGCGCCTAATTTGGCAAACTTATTACACCTCCTCATTCCCACATACCCTGGTACCCAGACTAGAAGTACATCCTTCAAGGAAGAAAGCTCTTCCAGTCTTGTAGAACATTCTAGTACCAACTTGGGAGTGAAGACATATGAACTCAACGCCTTCAACCCAGCTTGTCTGACCGAGCAGACATAAACACCTTTTAAGTTAGGTTACGTACCCGCTCAACCAAAATACAACAAAGTCTTTTGCCATTCAATATACAGGGGAAACCTTTTTAGAGAAATGATTAATATCATCACTTTCCCATGATCATCAAAAAATAAAATTTTCCTAGGGAAAAAAACCGTTAAAATAACTACACATTCGTCTATATTCTGTGTAAGCTTGTATAGTAAGTTTCTGTAAATAAATCGTAAGAAATTCACTAAAAATTAATAGTATAATTCACTAAAATTATACTGCTAAATGACATTCACAACCGTTTGCTTTGCTCTTATATTAAGTGAGGTAATAATCGCCTAGGGATCATATCCTTTCATTAAAGCTTGTTCAGAGTAATATTATGTTAATTTATGACAAAATTAAATAGGCATGGGATGATTATACGGTTTGGGAGATCAATGTGGTATTTAAGGAGACCTAGCCAATCTGTATTTGTTGTTTTCGGATGGATCAGATTGATCCATGGCGTATAAAAATACATATAGTCCCAAATGTGATTGTGGTAGCGGGAAGGATGAAGATATCAATCATATACACTTTGACGTAACACATACAGTAAAAAAAAAAACTATTAGCGAGTTAAATTGTCCGAGTATGTACGATTTCTCTAGAGCGCCAAAAGCATATTGGCAATAGCGATAAAGGAAGCATGTATAATTATTGCTTATATAATTGCACGTGTAATTTCACCAAAGGAAACTATGGAAATATAAGTCGGATTAGGAATTAATTTTTTGTATACTTCAGTTCTGAATACTCTTCTCTGAATGCACCAAAACAACTTAATATCTATACAGGCATTAACCATATAACTGTTTCAGATACTTGTATGGCCAAAATGTTAAGAACGAGAGTCGCAACTCTCAATATTCCCTGATCGCTGCAAGGATGGAGAAGGAAGAAGGCAAAGAGGGTGGAATGGTGGAGGGGAAGGAAGAGGGCAATTAAAGATCAAAACGAGACTATGTTAAATTTGAAAAGATTGAGCTGGTTTATTCCCCCGCAAATACATTGGCAGTTTTCTGGATATTAAGAAGCCAAATGTAGATATTAATGCCAATTTATTGATTTTTTTACAGTCCTCAAAAACAAACAAAAACTGGTTAATGTAGAAAATATGCAAAGCACAAGATAAATAAATGTCTAATAAAATATATGGTAGTTGTATTTAATTCATACAAAAAGTTATAACATTTATAACAATGCTATAATTAAGCATTATAGTTATGCCCATGTATATAATTACTAATGATGCTATTATATTATAACCTTAGTTTATCTCTCCGCAATAACTATATAAAATACTACTATATAAATTCCTAGGAAAAAAGTTACAAACAAAACTTATAAATTTCCGTTTTCATAGTATAATACTGTAGGTGGGTTAAACAGAATTTCAAGGAATATTTCTTGTAAAGATAGTAGAAGCTAATTTACCCGTCAACTCATAAAATGGAATAAAATCCTCAGCTATGTAAGGGTGAGAAGGGATGAGTTCGTGCAATGATTCACTTCAATATTTAAAGAATATAATATTTACAGAAAAAAGGAAAGAAAGCAAGACAACATGAAATTAGGATATTGATAGGCAAGTATGATAAGGTAATAGAAATAATTTTCTACATGCACAACTAAACACATTACAAGACAAGAAGAGCAATTAGCGGAGTGTCCCCACTCCATCAAACTTAGTAACTCGAACTAGGGCGAGCGTTCTTATGCTCCCCCCCACTCCACACTTGGTGGAATGTGGTAAAGGTGTGAAATGTGGGCGTGGTCATCATGATAATTCTGAACTTTTGATTGGCCTAACATACACCCACATTGCACACTATGTTTTTTATACTGTGATTGATTAATTATTTACAGCTAATTATTTCTTTGAAAAAACTAACTTAGTTTATTTACTAATTTTTCTTTCTTAGGTGTTTCATAAATTACCAAATTGAGCAATAAAAATTTTGTATATACAAAAAAATGCAAATATCAAGTTATTTCTAACACAGTATTTATTGTTTTATATATTAATGTGAGCTATAAAGAAAAAATTCTGAATATTTATTCAATTGTTGAAAAAGAAAACAAAATTGAACTAGGATGAAATCAAGTCCGCCATTTTGAATTTGGTCGTTTAAACCAATGGAACAAAAAAAAAATTGATGCTAATCACTCACTAAAATTTCTCCAATGAATTCATAATATTCAGTTAAAAAACTTTTCTTAGACCTAGAGTGGATGTCTATTCATTATATTGTTCTTAATTTTATGTGCAAGACAAGAGCAACTAGCTGATTGTCCCCACTCCATCAAACTTATTTTCAGGGATGGGATTAGCTCAGTGGTAGCGCGCTGGACTAGCAATGCGGAGATCACGGGTTCGAATCCAGCCGTGCTACCCTTAGATTTTCTCTTCCTAGGAGCCCCTACAGCTCACTGTCCGGTGATGGACAGTGTTGTCTGTAGCGGGAGAACACTGTCCGGAGGCCGGCAGTGCACTGAGAAGGCTCCGGGCGCAAATGACCACAGATGTTGAGACGCCTTAAAAAAAAAAAAAAAAAAAACTTATTTTCTTGAACTGGGGAGAGCATTGTTATTCCCTCTACCATTTCACATTTGGTTATAACACTTAATATCAAATTTCAAGAAATCCAAAGATGTTTTTATGCAAAAAATGAAGATAACTGAAAAAATGTTCAGTAGAAAACCACTTCCGGTCACTCATTGTCATCAAACTTGGAATTTTGACAACATATTTAATTTTGTTTAAAATTATTTAGATGATAGAATTGTGTAATAAACGGAAATAGCAATTTATGAGAAAATATTATTCCATCCATTCCCAAAAGCAGCCATAAATGAATTTTCCCAGAGAAATATTTTAGATCAAAATTAAAGCATAATTACGTAAAAAAATTAAGAGCCAATTTCGAGAAGATTGCAAAAAATCGAAAAAGAAAACATTCAGTAAAGTGGTATTTCCGGTAGAGGAATTTTGACAGATAACTTGGATCCCATAGTGATACTTAAACGGAATATCAAGTTTGGACTTGCTGCGATTTTTGGGTTTTGAGCGTTGCTGTTCACATACACCCATACACGTAGACGATTATCTATAAACCACTTTCTGGACGCCGGGGACCTCAAAACGGCCATTTCCAGTGAAAATTCGATATCGAAAATTTGACACCATTAAAATACTTCCTCTTAATAGGAGTAAGAGATAGGAAAATGGATATTTTTCACTGGATGGTTGTTTTTACTTTGAATTTCTTAGAAAAAAATGTTGTGGATGTTTAATATCACTTTTGTTTTGTCCCACTACTTTAAACGGCCAAATACAAAATGGCGTACATTAAATCTGGCATATCCGCCTAATTCTCTTTTGCATTCTTTTTCAATAATGCAATGAAAATTCTGAATTGTTTATTTATAGTTCACATTAACTATAAAAAACAGTAAATAATATATTAGAAATAATTTGATTTTTTTTATAAATCATTTTCAGTGCACTATTTCATAATTCATAAAACATCTACAAAGAGAAAAATCATTAAAAAAATTCTAAACTAGATTTTTCATTGAAATAATTAGCCAATCACAGTGTAGGAGTGAAGGTGTGAAATGTGGGCATGGTCAACATGATAATTCTGAATTTCTGATTGGCCTAACATACACCCACATTGCACACTATGTTTTTTATACTGAGATTGATTAATTATTTAAAGCTAATTATTTCTTTGAAAAAACTAACTTAAAGTTTTAAAGTGCTATTGATTATATTGTTCTTAATTTTATGTACAAGACAAAGGCAAATAGCTGAGTGTCTCCACTCCATGAAACTTAGTTACTCGTACTGGGGCGAGCGTTGTTATGTCTCCTACCACTCCACACTTGGCTACAATAGTTAATATCAAATTTCAAGATATTTAAAAAATGTTTTTATGGATAAAAACGATGAAAACTGAAAAATTGTTCAGACAGGAACCACAATTCCTCCTTTCCCTCAGAAGTGCCCTTAAATAAATTTTCCCGGAGAAATATTTAAAATACAATTTGTATCGCTTCGTATGTCTAGTTAATATACCATGTTTGGAGGAAATTGTTGTGTCCGTTTTTGCGGAAATAAAAAAAAAACTGAAAAAGCTATTTAGTAAAATGGCTCATTTGGTAGATGGATTTTGCCCAAAATCTTTGTGTCTGATGCAGTAGTAGTATCTAAACGGAATACCAAGTTTAGGCTTCCTGCAACTTTTCGTTTTTGAGATATCCTTTTTACACACATTCACAGACCACTTCCTAAAAACTATTTTTTTGGACTCAGTGGTCCTCAAAATGTGTATTTCCGGTGAAAACTCGATCGAAAATCTTGCACGATTACAATACTTCTTCTTGCTATTATTAGTAAGAGAAAGTAAAAATGAAGTTAATTAAAATCTGTGAAGAACTTTTGTCTAGAAACAAATTTATACCATTAATTTATTATTTAGAACTATTGTTTATTTAGACCCCCCTGAATTTGGTATAAAATATATCGAAACTTTGGCATTTATCATAAATCATTTTTTTTTTTTGACCGAATACGCATATAAAAGTTCTTTGACTCGAGATCCATATGTTAAGGATAATATTGATGACATTTGGAATTGAAAATGTAATAAATAGATATCGGATATACTTCCTAACTGAACTAGCAACTGAATGGTGAAGAAGTGGAAGAATATTTTCAACAATTATTTTTTCAACAATTATTTTTAAATGAACATTATTTAACAAGTTTCTTTTTACAAATTCTGTTAAAAGTTATCTCAGCCAGCTGCAGCTATACAAAGTCCAATCCTCGCTCTAAGTTTTCAGGAGAAATACTGATAATCCGCTTATTTATCAAAAATAACAGTGTTTTACTTAAAAAATAAGATTCCAATGAAGGAACCATTGGAAAGATCCATTCTTGAGAATGAATCACTCAGAGTAAATAAAATAAAATAAAAATCATGAAAGTGGATAAATATGGAAGAAGATTGGAATGCTTCTTATATTTTCTCGCAGAGAATTTTGCAGCGACTTTTCAATATTTTCTGTTCCTTCGTAAACGAAAGTATTGAGATCGAATCAGATTACTTTCCTGATACTGAGTTTTCAACATTATCAGAATCACATGTACTAAACTGTTTGAGCCTGAAGAAAATAAATGTCTAGCAAACCGTCTGCGAATTAAGTGTGCATGGCTTTCCTAAGTTTAGGACTTCAGGTAAAATTCAGGTAATCCTGGGGATCCAGCATTAAGGTTTTGGACAAAATTATTTCTCAAGAGGTGTTTATTTTAAATGTTTTTTTAAGTTATGCTATTTTCTTACACTTCTGCCTTACTACTCATATATAAATCTAATGCTCTTATTGGAAATTAGTTTTTAAGAAAAATTATTATGGAAGGTTCAATTCAAGGAGCAAGGACTTCCAATTTTCCCTCTTTCAAAATATACATTACAATATTCTTACTGGAATAGGATACATGTGGGATAAGAGAGTTTCAGAATTGAACTGCACTCACGAATTACTGGTATAGTAAATCAAGACACTGCCAAGACTTTGCAGTTAAAGTACATAAAGTAAGGCTATTAGAGCGGAGCGGCGTGACAGACTAGGCTGGTAGAGGGCTGCTTTCTTGAAGGTTGATGATACTAATATATTAATACTCTTTAGTACAAAACTCCATCACTTTTATGGTGGTCGAGACTACGCCTAAATTCCCCTTTTTTGCTTTGCTAGAGGTTAGTAGGCGGATCTGGATATCTCTAGGAATGATTAGGGAGTTATGGAAGGAGGTACTGTCACGATTCCTATGACGTGTGACGAATAAGTGGGGTGGCAGGACATATCTGAGTTCATCTAACAAACATCTAGGGGGATGTCTATATGTCAGAAATTTCATCATATTACCAAAATAGTGACAACAAAAAACAAATATCACAATTACATTAAAACTGCCAAAACTAGAAACTATTAAAAATGCAACTACATTATTTTCTAACTCATAAAAGGATGAAATAATAAATCTAATAAAATCAAAACTCAATAAAATGAAAGTCATATATCTAGATTGTGAACTCTTAAGTTTGAAATATGATCTTCGAGCGTACAAATCACAAAGCGCACAAATTCAAAGACAGTACAACCAGTCTTACATTGCATTAGAGCTTTCCACCGCAAAATTGAGTTTATATTCCAATAAAACAAAAAATAAAAATACTAGCTTTTTCCTACAGTATTTTTAAAGGAAAACTCCATTTTCCAGCTCTATATGTTCATCCAGAATTTTCTAAATATAATTGCTTTTTGGTATAGATATGACCAGATATTGTTTTTTGTCTTTGTATTTTTTCATCTCTTTTCATCTGGTTTTTCTTAAGTATCGCCTTTCAATGGGTAATTTATTTAAAATAAGCAAAGAGATTCGTTTCATAATAAAAAAACGTCACTCTCTTTTAATACAATTTAAATGACAAATTTTTCTTAGCATTGCGCTGTAAACAAACATTTAGTTGCGCTTGTTATAAAAAAAGGTGTTAGGGTTTATACCTGAGTGAGCCTTGCATAGCAGCGTTCTCTGTTTCAACCAACAAAGCTTGCAGGGGCTATTTAAATTTAAACATAACTGACAGCTCCCCTAGATCTGCACTAACATCCTTTCTCCAGAAAAATGTACAGTGATAGTTGCGGTTAAGGTACGTAAACGGTTTGAACTTTCTGCAAATGTTCGTTTTTGAGATATTTTATTCAAATACACACTCATAGAGACCCAATACGGCTAAAAACTTTTTTCGTACTCAGGAGAGCTCAGAACGTGTGTTTTCGATAAAAACAAACTTTGAAACTTGGATACGATCGCAATACTTCCTCTAACAGAATTATGAAAAAGTAAAATAATCATTAAAAATGAAAAATCGCAGGAATCTGCAAGCTCGACTTTGTGCTTGTCTCATCCACCGCCTAGCGAGGTGAGGACTCCTTCCTGTAAATCTTATTCTATCCTTCTCTATCATTCACAATCATTTTCCTATTTCTCTTTTTTGGCATGCTTCTTTCACACCGGGATCCCATCTTGTCCGCGGCCTGCCTCTCTCCCATTTTGACCCTAGCCTAGTATTGTCGGAACTCATACTTAAGTATGACATGCCTGAATCAGCGTAGCGAATTCTCCTCTATCTTCACTTCCACTAGTTGTACTCCCAGGGTGGCCCTTTTTTGGAATGTGCGTGCCCTGGCTCGTCTGTCTTCCCGGCAACCTTTCTCAAATAACTCATCTTAGTCAGTGTGTAAATTGAGTTTTAAGCTTCTGTTTTAATTTGTGAAAATTGGGGAGAAATGTCGATCCGGTTTTCTTGGACACTTGTTTAACCCTTAGGCTTAGTAGTAAACTATGGGTATTGAAATAAACAGCGCTGGTTAGTTGCGTATATTGTGGTCAAATTCAGGCAACTCCTTTGTCTTAAGAAGAAATAAGTGGAATCCACGGTTCCCCAATATTTATATTTAATGTTAAAAACAAACCTTAAAGTGTGAATGTTTCAACTAGATTTGCACTAAGAGTTTCACTGAGAGAAATTTTTAACTTTCCATCCGGCAAAAATAAATATTTCTAAAAGCCAGTCTGGAGATCCAAAATACGATAAATTGTCCCCTATTGTCAAGGAGGAGAAAACAGATTAACAAAATTTAGGAAAACACTGTAACGTATTCATGAAAAAGATTAATTTGGTCGAATTCTCTTTTGTTCTCTAAATAACTCTAAATTTATCTAGTTAATTTTCGCTTTTAGCTGTTGCACAAAAAAATATTTATTTATCTCTTTGTCCTTAGTTTTTGCTGAGAGGAGAATTCTTATCGAAATGTCTCTTTGTTTTTGTAAAAAAAAAAAAACTTTCTTTTTTTCACTAAAACAGCAAAGGTTCCTTTCAGTTTTTTCTTGCTACTATTCTAAATCACAGTATCAAATTTTTTTATATTCACTAAAAAATTGATTCCAAATCATCTGAGTTTCTAATTTCTTTAATAATAAAGTTAAATCAAAGAAAATGTACAAATAAATAAATTTTGAAATTGCAAATCAGATTCGAAACACCTTCGCAAAGTTTCAGAGTTTTTCGAAAATTTGTCGAAAACCCTGTAAAGGTTGTTTTTAATAATTATTAACTTCAAAAAACCGGCGAATGAAACGAAATTTTAATGTGTTCTCATCAGATAGGAGGATTTTCGTTTGGAACAAACGTGGTGAACATTTAACTCCAAACAATGTAATAAGAACCGTCAAACTTGAAAAGGAAACGTTCTAGTGTGGAGGTGTGGGAAACCTGATATTTATAGATGGTAAATATTAATCAACATGTTTATTTAGATATTTTAAGAAACAATTTGAAGAGCAGTGCCCGTAATCTGAGATTTAGAGGGTCATTTATCTTCCAACAGGATACCGATCCGAAACATACTGCAAAGCAAGTTAAGGAAAGGCTTATCTTCATCATCCTGAGACAACTTCATACATCCCCCCTCACTCACAGTCCCGACCTCCTATTGAGCACCTATGGGATGAAATTGGAAGGAGAATCAGAAAAATTGATGTTTTAATAACAAAAATGTGCTTAAAAATGCCATAATCTCAAAATGAAATTCAATTGAGCCAGAACTAACAAAGAAACCTCGTAGTTGATTGAAGCATTTGATTGAAGTCATTTCAGAAAAAGGAGGAAACACAAATTATTCAAAGTAATCAACTCCATTGTAGCCAACAAATATTACGAGTGTATGGATACTAGTTTGATACAGTGTTTGCTTCCATTTCTGTTACGTACATTTGAATGTTTACAAAATTGTTATCAAATATAATTATTTACTTAAATATAAATCGTTGTCAGTAATCAACTTTTTTTTGTCAGTAATGCCTCAGAAATTATATTTTTGAAACAACTATAAGTGTATGGAGAGTTTTTTGATATGTGTGTGTGTCTGTGTGTGTGGGTGTTTTAAAATTCTATTCGCTAAAAATATTTTTTCGCACTCAGGACCACGAAATATGTACATTCGGTGAAAACTCAATTTAACAAGATCACAATACTTCCTCTTACTAGCGTGTAAGAGAAAATAAAATTAATTTAAAAATTAACAGCCCGATGTGCTAATTCAAAATCGATTACTCTTTATTCTCCTGTTATAAATCTAAACTAAAATCGATACTTTATTGGAAACTAGTTAAAACATATCTATTCTTAGCCCATCTGTGCCGTCTCTAATCTAATCGCCACCTTCAACTTAAACTAATACAACTTGAAACTCTATTTTGTAAGTTAAGCATGTTAACTATTTGTTAGGTAATAATTATATAGTACAATATTGTAATACCGTAACAAAGTATTATAATATATTATAGAAAGATAACTAGTATAGAAGTGAATGTCAAACTGTTAATTGCAGGTGGATAGGGATAGGATAAAGAGTAATTCAAATTGACACAAAGGAATTTATTATTCAAATTGCTGTGATGCATTCAATTTATTGTCTTATTCCCTGTATAAAGTACAAATAAGCATTATCATCATGCCAAATTTTTCTGTATGTGTGTGTGTGTGTGTGTGTATGTATGTTTGTGCAAATGTGAACATCTAAAACAAAAAACCAAAATTGTTAAAAACGTCAAACTATTTCATTTAGAAATTGCCAGCCAGAAGAATCTCGATAAAGAAGATTTCGACGAATTCCGTCAACCGGACGTACAATTTTCTAAATTTTGTTTTGTTTTACTATTGCTTTTTTATTCTGGAAAACCAAATCTAAAGGCCTATTACGGTTTGTTCATGAAGATTTTTCCAGGGAAATTTTAGTTAGTTCAGGATTTGGGAAAATTGCAGTAATGGAATGTTGTATAGTATGATGGAAGAAGCATGTGACAAGCATTGATATATCTGGGATTCCAGACCAAGTAGACCAGAAACTTCATCAGGGAAACTGTCACATACTCTAACAATTACTCGGAAAAACAACAACTGACAATACGGTCAACAGACAAGTATAGCTGACATACTAGGGTTTACCATACAGGTAAATTCTGTGTGATGGAACATCAAATTGCTGGAAATGTCTACATCTGCTCCGCAGCATTAGCTGAACTAGAGATGTCAATAAAAACACTAAGCCCAGATTCTTCTCCTTAACAAACGAAGAAAAGGGTTCTCTTAATATAATATGAGAACAGTATATGTATCTTTTTCTACAATCTTCATAATTCTACAATCATCATATTCTAAAAAAGCCTGCAAATTTATACAATTAGATCCGCCATTATTCTGTCGCTATTACTTCCTCCCCTCCTACTCCATTGCGTTTACAATAGTCCTGATACATAGCTGAATATGTTGATGGGTTCGCAATGCTGGATAATATCGTATTTTATCCATCATAGCATGCATACTTCTTTTATTCCTAGCCGGGTTCGGATTTTCATCCATCGTCAGACTAAAATTATCAACTTAGTGCAGAGAGTTTCAACGCAATGTGTCTGTTACACTCGACACTTGTTGGTTTGTTGATGTATGTATGTGCGGGGGATTTTAAAGTTAGTTACTATGTGTCTGAGTTTAATGACTAAATGGAATTATTATAAATTATGATTATACATAGGAAATAGTGTATAATAGCTAGCATGTTTTGAAGGATACTTTATAACTAAATTTTGATAGTCGTATGCTTAGTGTTTTCTCAAGTCATTTTTATTAGGGAGGCGATAAGAAATTTCAGGACTATAATATACTAATAAGAATAGATAAAGTTTGAAAGCCAATGCAAAGTTTAAGGATAGTAAAAAGCTTGTAAAAATAATAAATAAATATGAAATCCAAGCAAGTTTAATACAAGAAAATGTGTAGGTAAATTGATGTGTGGTACCTTAATGTAAGGAGGTTGGAAGCAAACGGCAAATTGGAGATCATATTAAAATAAATAATAGAGGAAATCAAATTTATTCCTTTTTATTTATCATGCTTATTTTTAAATGATATTAATTTATTTTTAAGTTACATTAAGAATATGTTGAGAGTGATGTCGTGGTGGCTTTTTTAAGGAATTTTTTAATAGGGAGCGATAGGACCTTTCAAAAGTATATTATACAAATAATCAGCATTTTAAATCTGTACATAAGAAATTTGGTTACACAGGTTAGACTGCAAGGGGCATCATGCATTTTTGTTTTTTTGAACAAATATTTTATTGGTAAATCTATAAACAGAAGTATCTTTCGGGCAAATCTTTCTTCAGCATAAGCCAACAGGTAAATGGATGGATGCCCATAATCTCCTAGAGTTTCTTTCTAGATAATGATCAGAAATGTTACCTAAATATTGCTAACAGATGACAGCCTAAATTTAATGTTATTTCTCCCTTATAATACACTAGTTCTTCACTAACTGAACTGAAATCCTACAATTTCAGCATCACATTTCAGCAACATCATATTTCAGTTTATAAAAAATGGCAAATCATACATCTTTTTTTAAAAAAAAAATTCATTTCATCCAGAGGGAAAAATGATAAAAAAAGACTTCAAAATACTGTAGACCCGGATAAACACAAAATAACAAAACACGGTTATGTTATGTAACATATTTGTTATATAACTTTGTGATAGAAGCTATAGATAACTCTAAATTACAAGTTATTGGACGATATTATTTTTTTGTAGAAATTATTTGTAAATTTAGAAAAAATTGTAAAAATTTCTCACCTCAGAATTACCAAGTCGCTAAGAAAAACAAAAATGAGATGATGCATTGCTTGCAGTAGTAACTTATGCAGTTTTAGCTACTCCGCTTATTATGATTAAATAGGGTGTTTAGTGTGATTATCTTTTTATAAGATCAAGAAAAAGATAAAGTAATCCCTCACCAAGTATGAAACAATTCGATTAAACGATAATCAAATATATTTGTTGGTAATTATTTCATAATAGCAGCAGAGATTCGATGCGTGAAATCAAAGATTATACTTCTCTTAAATGAATCAAAAGTATGTTTAAGGAAACGTTTAAACTTGATTGATGTCAACATCAGTTGACGTTATTTGATTGACGACACAAAACTTCAACAGCACCATCGATACTTGGAAGTCGATTCCTACCTACATAACCGGAAAAATGTCCTATAACTTTCTTTTTTCTCTCACTAGTGTAAAACAAAACGTTTGCAATAATCATACCAAATTTTCGAACTAGAGTTTTCACCGGAAGTACATATTTGGAGAGGTGGTCTTAGTAAAGAATGAAGTATTTTAGGTAAATGGGTAACTTTTATGAATGAAAAATTGCAGTACTCTCTAAATCAACCGAAACTGACACTTTTGATTTTTTATTTTCTCTTATTTACTCCTAGTAAGTGGAAGTATTCCGATCGTGTTAAGTTTTCACCGGAAATACATGATTTAAGATCTGCTGGGTACCAAAAAAAAATGTTTATTCATTAATGACCTTATATGTGGATGTGTACTTTTTCGACTAGATGATACCAGCGCATCTGACACGAAGGTTTCCAGCAAAATCCATTAATTGGATGTGCGACTTACGGAATTTCAATTTTTCGTAATTTTCTTGGGAACGGCTGCAATGGATTTCTTTAAACATGTACATCCTCTACACACGTAATATTTTCCTGGGAAAAACTGATTTTAGGGGCTCTGAGGATACCGTAGCGCAAAGGTTTCCTCTAAAGTACCACTTCGGTAAAATATATGGTTCTACCGCCTATACAATATTAATTTACATTAGAAGTATTGCTGGAATTCCAAATTTGAAGGAAATCGGATAATCGGAAGTGCGACTTTACAGAAGAGATTTTCCGAGTTTTGTAGCATTTTTCAAAAACGACTTCAATGATTTTCTTTAAACTTAGTATGCTTACTGACTGCACAGATATAAATCTGTCACTTTTATTGGTAACTGAAAAAAAAAATTGGTATATGGTTCTTTAGGAATCAGAGACGTTAATATTCAAATGTGTTCACTATTAATGGCACACTCCACAATGTAAATCATTTTCTATCTGCATCGGTTGGTTGGCACTTGTCTCCCCCCCCCCCGCCATCGCCTGTATATTAAAGTTGGGATAGAACAAAATTTAAAGAAATTGTTCGTTTTCTTTATAACCGTATTAAGAGGAGTAGGAGAAAGTGATGTGGGTGTTTCAAGATTTTTTTGTGTATAAGTTTACTATATAACATATTTTGCTATAAATAAGAGCTTTACTTTGATTATAATAAGATCTTGGAGCATACACACTGCGTTCTGTGTTCCTATTCATCAGATAGATACGTAATTCCCTTACGATACGCCCACTATTACTGATGCAGAATTTATTTACTAAAAAAAAAAAAAAAAGGGGTCAGACCGCAAATTGAACATGTGGGATGAAGTATTGGGGCTGGACAGAGAGAGACAGAGATTGTTCGGCGGGAATAAGAATGAATAGAGGGGTCCTGGTTAGCAATACACCGAGAAGAGGCGAGAATAAAGGCGGGTAAATTGGTTTTTGCTTACCAAAAAGAGGCTTCATATAGAAGAGCTTCCATTAAACGAGTTTGCACCGCCAACGCTTTACTAACAGCCGTTCTGACCCCAAAAGTGTCCGCTACACACAGACTGATGTGGTAGTTAAAGCATTTGTCTCTCTGTCTATCACACCCTCGCTCGCTCTCTCTCACTTACCCACATTGATATCAACCCATTTTCTGGTGCAATACATACAAAGTGAGAGAGAGCTCAAGTTGCGTAATAGTTAAAACAAATATGATGTGAAACACTCACACAACTTCCTCTTACGTTACTATTACAATCTGTATAAAATGACAAATTATTTTTGAACTCAAATTTTGCACATTGGTCCTAACTTAAATATAGAGTTAGAGGGTGGGGGCAGGAGTACCAACCTACCAACCCCCAGCCACCTTATATTTGAAATCGAAATTCCCAAAAAACTATCTAAAAATCTATTCTTTTTTTATGTCACAAGTAAAAGTGATGCGTTTATATCTGTCTATCAGTTAGCATTCCAACTTTAAAGGAAATCGTCTAGTGGTTTTCCGGATAATTAAAAAAAACAAACTCAAAAAGCTCTTCTATTAAATTGCTCTTCTGGTGAGGCGATTTTTTTCAAATTTTTAAATTCTAGCCATTTTTAATTTATATCAATATTATATAAGTGGTAGAATAAGTAATTGAATTACAATAGTACTTTCGAGGAATAACGTTACGGCACCTCAATCAAAACATCAATTTTCTTAGAAAAATGTTTGAAATAAATGTAGCTGTTTATGTGTGTAGATAGTAGATATGCAAACGTTAAACAAAATCTTTGGATTATAGCCATTTTTATATATATTTTAAAATTAATTCCTATCTAAATTCTTAACCAACAAAATCGCATGAGTACGAAGTAAATTCCATTAAAGAGACATGTGGGGGATAATATTGATCCTCAACATAGTTATCTTAACTTTTTTTTCTTTTCTTTTAGGATTTTTGACATTTAACCTTGAATTCATTAAATTAAATCGCGACAAAATTTCCCGAGAGAATGGCCTCAAACTTTCCATTCCATTTTATTTGTGTGAATGAATCATTTGACAATATTCATAATTGCAATGGCTAATACCAATTTTGTGTTAATTTAATTTTTTTTTTTTTAATTAAAGTTCATAAATATATACAGAATAAATTCTAGGTTTAAGAGTGGTAACAATTGCATTAGAAACCCAGCGGAATTATTTAAAAAAAAAAAATTAAAAAAAATTATTCATCAGAAAAAAATTAAAGAATATGTTCTTAATGGAGCCGTATTAACATAAAACTATACACAGAGGTTATTAACTTATTTCGATATAAAAAAGATGAGAAAGTAATAATATCAAAGAAATTCTAGATGACAAATATGATCCTTCTCCTTATTTATTTATTTCCTTTTTTTTTTTTTTTTTTTTTTTTTGTTAATTACATCCTTTCAATCTGAAAATACTTTACATTTTGTGCAGGGTTACTGTGGCTACGATTATGAGCGAGCTCTTCACAATTATTTTACTTACTTCTTTTTCAAAGTGAATAGAGTTTATAAATCTTTATATCATAAATACTAAAGCTTCTTCCGAAGATTACTTTAATTTTCATTGGTGCGATAATAGTATTTTATTTTAATACGGTTGTGATTATTAACAAAATCGTAAAAACAGGAAATAAGACAGATTGCCGAATCCATTTGCTCCATTAGCCTTCCAGGTTTTGTCGACCCCAAATGATAAATTTAAAAAAGATGATAAATGCGGAAGGCAGAGTGGATCAGAGCGAATGAAGAAAACGCGCGCAAGTAGAGAAGAAGATTGCGAACACCGAAACCTAAGGAACGGGCTGGTCACACCGGTCATGATATAATTTTCTTCTTCTTTTTTTTTTCTTAATTTAAGACGCGTCAACATCTATGGTCATTAGCGCCCGGAGTCTTCTCAGTGCACTGCTGACCTCCGCACAGTATTCTCTCGTTACAGACAACACTGTCCATCACCGGACAGTGAGCTGTAGGGGCTCCTAGGAATAAAAAATCTAAGGGCAGTACAGCTGGGATTATTATAATTATTTATTACTGGTATTGGGGATACCATTTTGGTTCATGGTTGGCATGTGTACATAATAATACGAAGTTGTAGAAAATTGTTGGAGCCGTTTTCAGGTAAATTTTCGCATTAAAGTAACATAGTTTTTCATAGATATTTCTCACACAAAACACACACACACAGTGGAAGAGAAAGAAGAAAATTAAACACTAAAAACTTTTCTTTCTTTTTTTTCATCAAAACGTATTTTCCCTGAAAAATTTCCAAAAATGTAACATGTTTACAATTTTTTCTCAACAGCAGCAAGAGAAAGTAAAAATACATTGGATCAAGAGTTAATTACGTATATAGAAATAATACTGTGTACATTGAAAATTAACTTAATTCAAATGTTAAGTGGCCAAAATGTAGGAGAGAGACGGTGAGTGAGTAGTGAGAGAGAGAGAGCTTTCACTATTTCATCAGCTCATTGAGAAGTACAAATACTGAAAGAGAAACTCAAAGGAAGACCTTTTTATTTTTTAAATTAATGAAAGTAAAATACAACTCAAGATGATGGTGGTTTTAAAATTTATTTCTATAAAACTTGTAATTCAAAAGGATTTTTCAATAGACTTTGCCAGTTTAAAAATAAATAAATATTTCTTTACATATATAATATGAAAATAATAATATAAATAATATTAAATCTGAAGATCTATTTCTCAAAAAGTACTAAAGAAGTCAAAAGATTACATAAAGCAGAAGAAATTTCCAGAGTATAAGATCAGTAAAATTATAAAATATAGAAAACATAAAATTAAAATTTGAATGAATGAATGAATGAATGAATATTTTTATTGCTCCAAAGATACATATCTTTATGGCAAGGGTGAGGAATATACAGAATTCAACAATTTAACTTAACTTTTAAATAAAAACAAAAATACTGCTTTGCGGCACAACAAGTTGCGAAGCCATAGAATAAATTTTATATTTACTTGCTCCTTAAATAAAAGCACTCTATTTACAAATATATAAATACAACTAATTTTCTCCAAATTTTAGCTATAGAACAAACATTCCATCGCTTCTTTCACGTTTACATAGGAAGATGGCAGAAATGTGGAAAAGTATTTCATTCTTAGATCACTAAATTTTTTACAAAGAAACAGGAAGCGATAAATATTATCAGATCCTTTAGCGGACATAAGGAGCACTGCTTGTTGGGCCAAACATAATAGCGTTTCTGGTTCAAAAAAATTGATGGAAAATTTTTATTAAATAACCTTAGCTGGGAAATAACTCTGAGTTTATTGATGTGACATGCATAATGGAGATATTTCTCACCAAACTTCAGATTGCTACACACACGGTAGTGTCTAATAAAATTAAAATTTAAACAGAAATAAACAAAACCTGTTTTATGACCAAGTAAAAGCACCAGAAATCAAGAATAAAAAATAGAAAAAAGAAAAACAACAAAACATAGAAATTTCACAAGATATATTATTTATTAATATTGTATAATTAAAAGAGAAAAAAAGAATACATTAAAAAGGGATAATGATCGAGTTTTATTTATTTATAGAGGGAGTAAGATCTAGAAAACAAATGTCAACATGGAAATAAAACGACAAGAAACAAGAAAATGAGAAATATCCTCTGGATTATTACGAGTACAAAAATGCTGGAATTAAATTTTGAATAAATTTCAATATAAATTAAGAAAAGTCTTCAATTGTGCAATCAATCTGTGTTTTATAAAATCAATATGGTGTTTATTTTTTTTAAAATATTCTATGTTATTTTATTTGGTAAACATGAAATTATTGAATTCAAAGAAAAAAAATAAGCAATTTATTATTATTTAAATAGTTTCTTAGGATGTAATGATAAGGCCAAAGTGTAATTCGATACTCTCGATAGAATGGATTATTGTAGACTGTGGTAGAAGGGCGGTAGTTGGGAAGGTGTGTAGGGCATGTCTGCCGTTACTGGTCTCTAATACTCACAATTACTAAGGATATGTATAGAACTGAATTTTTTTTTTTTTTTTTTTTTTTTGTAAAGCATAAATAAATAATAAACTTTTATTCCCAAACAGAAATACAAAAAAATCAAAAGAAAAAAAATCTGTTGTGAAACACTCACACAACTTTCTCTTACTCCAGTTCTCAAGAGTAGAAGTGACAAATTTTATAGTTTGTGTACCAAATTAATTCAAATACGACGAAAGCGGGAAAAACTGCTCTGTTTAGTACAGGCGCACTTCCGGTTTACTAATTGTCTTGAAACTCGGAAGTTCAGCCACCGATGTAGTGCTATGTAATTATGGTTGGATGCTAGAATGGTATAATCAACTGTGAGAGCACTTTAGAGGAAAACATAAGCCCAGGCCTCCCTAAAAGCGTCATTTGAAGAATGTTGCCAGAGAAATGGTTTAAATAAAAGTTGTAGATGTTTGCATGGCGAGTTTATATTGGTAGCGTGAAGGAAATCGTCGGAGCCAGTTGTGAGAACAATGCAACAAAGAGAATAAATCATTAAGTGAAGTGGTAAAGTAAACGCACTTTCGGTTATCATAATTGTTTCAAGCTCGGAATTTCAACAACATAGTTAAATCTGATTATTAGTTGTGAGAATTGTCTAATACACTGAAATTGCACTGTAGATGGAAACCTAACCCAATACCCAATGAAAACCCAATATCGAACCCCACCCTCCCCCATAAGTGGCCTTAAATGAATTTTCCCAGAGAAATGTTTCAAATAAAAGTTGTAGCTCTTTGTATGTGTAGATGATAATACCAAGTTTGAAGAAAATCGTTGGAGGCATTTTTGAGAAAATTGCAAAAACGTAAAAAAAACACTAAGTAAAGTGGTACTTCCGGTTGAGGAATTTTGACAGTGACCCACTGTCAGATGCCATGGTGATACCTAGACGGAATATCAAGTTTCAACTTTCTACGGGTTTTCGTTTTTGAGCTATGCTGTTCACATACATACACAGACACACGGACACACAGACACACATATACACAGACCATTTGCTAAAAACCACTTTCTTGGACTCAGGGGACCTCATTTTTGTACTCAGGGGACCTCACAACGGATATTTCCAGTGAAAACCCAATATCGAACCCCACCTCCCCCATCGTGGCCTAAATGAATTTTCCCAGAGATGTTTCAATAGAATTTGTGGCGCGTGTATGTGTAGTTGATATAACAAAGTTTGAAAAGAAATCTTTGGAGCTTTTTGAGAAATTGCAAAACGTAAAAAAACCCAACCAGTAAAGTGGTACATTCCGTGTGTTGAGAATTTTGACAGCTGACTCCACTGTCAATCCATGATGATACCTAGACGGAATATCAAGGTTTTTCGTTTTTGAGCTATGCTGTTCACTACATACACAGACGCACAGACACACAGACACAGACACACACACACACACAGACCATTTGCTAAAAACCACTTTTTTGGACTCAGGGGGCCTCAAAACGGATATTTCCGGTGAAAACTCGATATCGAAAATTTACAATACTTCCTCTTACTAGGAGTAAGAGAAAGTAATAATAAACCTATTATTCTTCTTCTTCTTCTTCTTTGTGCCGTGAGGCGTGGAGAAGCAGCCCCAACCCAACTTTTTATTATTGAGGCCACTTTTATTTCTCTGATCAGTCATACTTCAGACGAGTGATTAGCCCAGTGCTGGAGGCCCCTGTATACCCTGGGACAAAGGGTTCCCAACTGCCGGGGCCCCTAGATGAGCTGCCTTTTCTTCGACTTTGCAGTTCCATCCACCCCCGCAGTTCAATAGCCGTACCGCTGGTCTCTAGCTCCGCCTTTTGGTTTGATGACATCGACCCCTCCGGCAATTACCGTCTTCGGTCCCACGCCTCTACGGATAGCGCTGCTACCCACCATCAGAGATGTTTTTCGACCTCTCGGTCTATTCCTTTTATCGCCTCTTACGAATCCTGGACGGGTCTATTCTAAACCCAGCCCGCAGGGTTTCGTATTCATTTCAATTAAATAGTAAACTAAAAAAATAATTTGGAAACAAATACTTTTTTTTAATTGGAAACTAGGCCCATTTCTGGAGGCAATGGACTCTCCCAGTTCATTCTTGTCCAAAGCTGTCTTCATCCAATTGACACCACATTCTGCCATCAGTTCGTCGCACTATCTCAAGTATTGCCTACCACTTCTTCTTTTCTGGTACCGTGGAAGCCACTCCGTGGTGCTTATTATCCACCAACCATCTGTCTGTCTCGCGATGTGTCCTGCCCATTGCCATTTTATTTTTTTTTACTGTCTTGGTAATGTCCTCTAGCCCTGTCATTTTTCTCAACTCTGTGTGCCTTATCCTAACTCACCCGGGTGCTCTCTGATCTCTGGGTGACTTGAAGACCGTGTACATTTTTTTATTTTGGAAAGGGGTAAGATTTGAACGCCATAAATAAAAAAGGGAAACAATGCATCTTTCATACGCCAGAGTTTTGAGAGACCGAGAGGCATTGTCACTTTTAAAAATAAATTTCATGCTCCAGAATTTTCTTCAGGTAAGAAAAATTCATCTGTGGATTTTTATTCTGTCCTTGATAAAAATTGTTTGACCTAAATAGATAGGCCTTCCAACGGTTCATTGTAACTAAATGGTAGACCGTGCAGTGATGGTGAGGGGCCAGTAACCACCACCTCCGTATTATGTCTCATGGCCACCTAAAATTTTTCCATATTACTGACGGATCCTGTATTAATTGCCCTTATTAGAAACTTATCACTTTTATTAGAAACATATTTCCGGAAAACTTTATTTAAAGCGGAAACTAGGAAAGCTGATGGACCACTCTAACTGCATAGTCGGTGTTTCTTTTTATGGGCAGGTGTTATGGAAGCGTAATGAGTTTAAAGTCATTTGTATGACTTAAAGTCATTTGATGAGCTTAAAGTCATTTGCCAGACTTTAAGCTCACCATCACCATTATATTTATGTATATATTTATAGCCAATTAAACACTGAGTAAAAATTCCAAGTGTGAGGATGTTTAACAATTAGAATTGTAAAAGAAATCTCAACAAAAGAAACGTGTGTAAATTTCACACGAAACTTTTTTGAATATAATGATTTTTCTAAGTGGTGAAAATGTAAAGATTAAAATATTACCACTTTAAGGCAATGAGAAGAACTATAAATGTAATGGACAAGCTAGAAAACTTAAATACAATATCATGCAACATGCAAACACTCATCAGCTTTTATATTAATCACGATTTTTTTCGTTAATTATTTTATGTAGTAATTAATAAATTACAAACTGTCCAAGAAGTCTAAATGAAATTAATTTCAATTCAACTCCTTTTAATCACAAATGTTGAAAATAATTCTTTAATTACTTAAAAAAATATTAAATTTAGAATTAACAATATAAATAGCTAATAACCCTTTATTTATATTTACATAATATTATCTATTTTGTTAAACTAATAATAAATTCAAGTTATGATTTATTTTAGAGTTTGACTTTAGTTAGATTTATTTTTTCGTTCAATTTGATTCTGTAATTTATCTTATAATTTCGGCATATCAATCTTAATCTATTTATTTGGTTTAGTCAATTACTGCGTATTATGATTCCATTAATAAAAATAAAATAAAAACATTAATAACTACATAAAATAATTTTCTTTAAAAGGATTGTTTAATTTTTAAATTAAATATTAATGTAATACAAAAGGGAAACTCATTATTATAAGAAAATGCTAATTGTAGTGGAATTTTTAAACAATAACTAAGGAAAAATTCATTTCATACAGAAAAAAATTAACGTCTTAAAATATGTATTTCTAATAATTTTCCAAGTCTGCATGAAATGTTATGTTGAAATGTTGTTTTAAATGTGGAACGTAAGTGTTCTAAGAAAATTTTTTATATAATCGGAGATGTCGGCTGCCCTAATCCGTCTGTAGCTTGGTAGAAATTGTTATTGAATCTAAAGTAGTTTTGTTTAACAGTAGTTTCAGTTATGGTTGTTACTTGATCTACATACGTTGTGTGTTCAGCTTTTTTAAGTTCTGCTTTGCAAGTTTAAAGTGTGGATGTGTGTAAGTTACCAAGGGAAATCAGTCATGATGAGGGTGTTATTATTGTGTCTTTCATTAAGTGAATTATGTGCTGGCTACTCTTTAAAGCAAAAGTGTTGTGCAGTTTGATTTTGTTGTGCTTGTGTGTTTTTAAAAAGCCAGTATGAATATTGCATTAATTTGCAGAGAAAATGTTTTTTAATGACTACAAAGTTCAAAGCATCTTGAGAGTAAGCACATACAGAAAATAAAATTAAATCAGCAGTATATCCAATAAGGAAATTCTTGCATTAATTAATTAATGGAAAGGTTTCCTTCCAATTTTCTAAATGAATGGGTTCCAGGAATACAGGAAAAATAGGAACATTATAAACTGATTGAAATCACCAGATTAGATTTGATTGTTGCTTCTAAATTGAAAAATTTTAGGTTCTGGCCTTCATCCTTTCTGAAGAAGGATTTTGTCCGAAATCTTCGTACCTAAACTGATTACCAAATTTGAGTTTCCTGCTCTTTTCACACACATACAGACCATTCGCTAAAAACTTTGTTTTCGTATTCAGGGGACCCCAAAACGCGTATTTCCAGTGAAAACTCAATTTTAAAAATCTGGCCCGATCGCAATACAGACTACTCTCTTACAAGGAGCAACAGGAAGTAATTAATATAAAGTGGTTATTAAAAGTTATACACATAAATAAAATGTAATATTAATATACATCCAAATAGTATTAATATAAATTAGAAGCATTGATTGAATTCAAAATTTTAAGAACAATCGGAAATACAAAGTTAACCTACAACAATTTCTTACACTTGACATGGTTGCTGCACTGATAAAAAGGTCTCTTTTATTTCTATAATTTTTCGTTTGGCGCCATATTGTCTTATGGTGAAAAGTTCGAATTCAATTTTTGTGTAAATGATAATTGTGCATAGATTATACTAAGGGGTTATAATATGTATTGCGGGTTCATTGGAATGAGAAAAATGTTGTTTATTTTATGAGGTGGGCATCTGCCATCTCGTTCTTTACTTGACAGATATCCCTTCCAACCCCTTTACAACAGATTAAATCAACAAGCCAACAAGCGTCGAGTATAACAGAAACATTGTGTTGAAGTGAACTCTCTATACGAACTTGATATATTAACTCTGAAGATGGATGAAAATGCGGCTAGGAATAAAAGAAACATGCATGCTATGAAGGATAATAAAATACCAGATGATTTATAAGTCTTTTTTAATGAGATAATCACATCATCTAAAACTTAAAAATGTTATTATTTTATCTTAATAATTTCATCTGAACACGATAAGTAGATAGATTGTTAAAATTTGTTAATAGCTGTACATTTCTCTAATGACTAACATAATGGTAATGACATTAAAATGGATCCTAATCTTTACTAAGTTTATAGGATTTAAAATGATTAATCTTAATGTAAAGATCATTAATATCCTGAACTTTGTCTGAGATATGAAACAACAATTTTTTTTTCTGCCACACAATTTAACAAATTGGGTTTAAGACTTTTTTTTGGCATAATTAGTCTGGATAATTAGTAATTAAACGTACCTGCCATTTGCAAGATCATTTAGGATATACTGCCTTGATCGAATACTATTCCGTTTGAAAGAAATGCATTCTTTTATTTCTTCTTTCGCTAAATTCTCAGTACTCCAAGAAGTTTCCTTTTCCTTTTTAGTATTAGCTTTTATTTAGAATAAACTTCCAAGGTTTCCCCATTAAAAAATTAAGATCTTGAAATCCTGTTCAGTAAAAACTTGTTCTTGACTGTTAAATTCCCCTCACCATACAAGGAGAGAGAGAGAGAGACAGAAGAAAAACAGTAATTAAATAGAAATATGCTTTACAATTATTTAAATTGTTTTTAAGCTCATACTACAATGCGGCAACGCAGTGAAAGCGTACTATCAAAATGGTGAGGGTTTGGTGCATACGCGACGTGCTTTTCGACGTCATTGTAATATACCGCGTAACCAGCCTGTTACATCAGATAATGCGAATGTGGAGAAACAATCTCTAGCGAACTGGATCAAAGACTAAAAGAAGAGGCGAGAGTGTAAGAACTATTCGGACCCCTGTAAACATCGCAGCTGTTCAACTGGCGATTTTTAGAAGTCCATCAACCAGATCAGCCAGACAACCATGCCCTACGCCTTGGAATAAGTGACGCATCGGCGAGAAGGATTCTCCATAAAAATCTTAGTTTTCACCCTTACAAACAAACATCTGATTATGCAACGAACCCGATTCTTTGATTTTTTTATTTATTTAAGACGTCTCAACATCTGTGGTCATTTGCGCCCGGAGCCTTCTCAGTGCACTGCCAGCCTCCGGACAGTGTTCTCCCGTTACAGACAACACTGTCCATCACCAGACAGTGAGCTGTAGGGGCTCCTAGGAAGAGAAAATCTAAGAGTAGTACGGCTGGATTCGAACCCATGATCTCCGCATTGCTAGTCCAGCACGCTACCATTGAGCTAACCCCTTCCCTCCCGATTCTATGACAATATGCTCAGAGGATTCTTGAAGAAAATGACGTCCAAGTAAACATTTTTCCCGGAAAATTTGATTTTTAGAGGGTTCTGGGGAAGTTGCAAAATTAGGCTTTCCTTCTCTCAGTGCAACTTCAACCAATTTACCGAATGATTCTGATTTGTTTTGGTTTCGAAAAAGATCAACGTCCCGCTTTAAACTTGGAACGCTATCTGCTCACAACATATCACATTTATTTGAAACATTGATTTTAAAAGGAATCTAGGGAATCTTGAATTTGGCTGACTTTAGATGGGACTCTTATGAGAAAGCACTGCTGCCATACAGTGGGGTCACATTCAGGTAAATCTTATGTCCTCATCATTTTTTTTTTTAATTTATATTCGTTTTAGAAGAAATTCCATGATTTAAAGAAAATTTTGCAGAGAAATTGTAATAATTGGAGCAAGAGAAAGCCATGTGATTGTCTTACAAAAAAGTTTTCTCCATATTCCTCAGGCTTGAAAGATATGTATTTGCTTGGAAAACTCTTGCTCTACTTGTTTTCCTAGTGTAATAGTATCATTCTCTATCCTGGCCTAAACTAGAGTGTGATCATGTCACTCTCTCTGCTTTGGATCCCTCTCTTCGCATCGTATTACACTAGGCAGAAGGGTTGCCTTCCCCTACTCGTCCAATTGGGTTCTCCAGTTATTCCTGTACATCAAATCGCCTTCTCTCAGCCTTTACCATGCATTTCTTCCTATACTGCCCTAAGTAGAAAATAAAAATAAATCATGACAAAACTAACGCTATACTGTTTACTAAACGTAGACCTACAGTCAATTGATAAATTAAATACAATACTATGATCCCTTGCACGAATTCAAGCACCTTGGCATAGAATAGAATAGAATGACACAAGGGAGGGACTCCAACCCAGGCACTGCAGCCTACCCATTGAGGCTTATTCTGCCAACCCCTTCATGTCAAGTAGAGGAATCCTCCCCTCTTCATGAGGTCCAGGACCTTCTCCACCAGTCCTTCTTAAAGTACGATTTCCTCCTGTTTCAAAGTGCCAAAGATCTCGTACCTCACTCTGTCGATTGCTACGCAATCAAACAACAAGTGAGAGGCCGTCTCCTTCTCCTTCTGACACAGTCTACACAAGGGCTCCGAATCAAACAATCCCACCAAATGTTGTGCAGATGTTTCTTGAACCTACTGTACCCTGTAAACAGGCTCGTTATCACACAAATCTGATACTTGCTTAGACCCAGGGTCTCTCTGGTTCTTCTTTTACACAGCTCTGGCATAACCATTTTGCCGTGTTTTACCCCAGTACTTATTGAAGTCCCTAGTGACGATTATGTTGTCTCCGAGTCCAGTCTCTCAGAGACGCCCTCGCCTTACTTTTGGCTATCCCCAGAACAGGTTCCAGCTCACAGAAAGGGGTGTTCGCTCCATTCCTGGCCAGTTGGTCGGCTACTTCATTACCTTCTATCCCCTTGTGTCCCGGCATCCATACCAGCCGCATTTTATTGTGCTGGGAAAGCGTCTGTAGGGAGTCTCCCTGACTATAAGTGCCACATATTATAATACTTAGTACCTACTACAATGCCTCATGGGGGTCGCAGTGGCGTAGGCTTGGTAGCCAACCCTACACAAAATCTAAACTACATAAGTAGTACGTTAAAAACAATAAAACAAAATAAAACATTGTTTTAATTTCCACTTAAAAAAAAAACCTATTTCTTGGTCTCAATTAACTTACTAGCACCATCAACTTTTAGTCTTCTTAACCTGAAGCATCAGCATCTTGATTAAAATTAAATGTAAACAAGTTTTGTTTTTAATTACCTAGCAAAATATACTTCAAACTTAAGTGGATAGAGGCTTTTGCTAAGAAGGTTATGGCGCCACCCACTCACTACTGCTTGAGTGTTTCACCTGCAATAATTAAACTTTAACAGGTTAACAAAATTATATTGAAAAGTAATTAAAAAGGTGAGAAAAGGTAGAGTTGGGATATAGTGGGGAAAAAAGAGAAAAAACTTCAAACTTTCTTGGAATCTTTCTCTTTATAAATTTTATTCTGGAATGTCAACGATTTATACTGAAATGTCAACTATTTCTCTGGATAAGACTTGAAGAAAATATCAGAAAATCTGTTGAAAAGCATAAAAAGAAATAGATTATCTCTTAATATCAATCTTTTTTGGCACATAAATACTTATTAATTTGAAATAATCTTTTCTCTTAGCTAGTTAACATCTTAAAACTTGTAACTAAAATGGATAATTAAGTTATTAATTTATGGCCATTAAAAATTGTTAAAAATAATATAGTATAAGAAAAACAAATGGTAAGAGAATTTTTTATTTCAGTCATTTAATTATATATAACATACATATAAAAAAATCATACTTTTTAAAAATATTTAATGATTAAAATAACGCTTTTCGTAAACTCTCAACTGTTTACAAAGCTTATAGTTAGCGATAAGCATGCTTCGGATGTTCATATGATTATAACATATGATATTAGTATATTCCTTACATTGAAGGGTTAAAAAAAAAAATTCTAATGTGAAACACTCGTACAACTTTCGCTCACTTTAATTTTAGTATAATTTAATCAAAAAATTTTCTTTATAATTCCAGCGTTACAATGTTTCAGTTGAACTGACCATACAAATGATAATAGGGAATTTACTTTACACCTGTGCAACTTTATGTGGTGCGCTCTATGTCAAAACCAGGAATGGTTATGCAAATTTAAATTTAAACCTAACTAACAAACCTCCAGAACCAATCTAAAATCAAATTTAAAATCTCCAATCTATGCAGCAAATTTAAAGAAAATCGTTATAATTGTTTTCGAGAAAATCCCAAATAAATCAAAAGTCTAGTCCGTAAAATCGCACTTCTAATCACCCGATTTTCTTAAACTTTGGAATTCTATTTATGCTTGTAAATTATATAGTTGATAAGGCTATAATATTATATAGAAGTATTTACTCCAGAGGAAATCATAACTCTACTGTTTCCCGCAAAACCACCAAAAAAATCAATTTTCCTGGGAAAATGATTCAAATAAATAACAGCTAATTATGTGATTAGATAGCAAATGAAGTTCAAAAAGAAATCGTTGGAGCCGTTTCCGATAAAATCACTAAAAACAAAAAAAAAACAAAAACATTAAAGTCGCATTTTCGGTCGATGGGTTTTGCCCGAAATTTTTGTGTCCGATGAGGTAGTAATACGTAAACGGAATACCAAGTTTGAGCTTTGTGCAACTTTTCGTTTTTGAGATATTCTGTTGAAACATAGACACACAAACGAACACATACATACGCACTTACAGATCATTTGCTAAAAACATTTTTTTCCTCGTATTGAGGAGTCCTCAAAACACGTATTTCTGGTGAAGACTGAATTTCGAAAATCTGGCCATACTTCCCCTTAATATGAATTGAAGAGAGAGTAAAAATCAATGAAAAGGACCCATCGTATTCAAAAAAAAAAGAAAGAAATCTACCGTACCACAATCCTGAAGCCATACCGGTAGTCTCCTGGAATATCCTCTGCATAAGCCGTCAGCCCATTTGGGCAATTAAGGATGATAGTATTTTATAGTCAAATTTTAATAAGACCAACATTCCTCTACAGCTGTTACAGCTAAATTTGTCATTCTTTTCTATGAACCGGCTCCCCTTTGCTGCCTCCCCATAATCCAGGCACATTCTATTGTCCACAGACAAATCCACAGAGTAGGCGATACAGGCTCACTTTTATATCCGTATCTGCACTTGTTAGTTTTATCGCTATAACATCCACATCTGATGCCTTGTCATTTAGTAGAGTAGAAATATTATTATAAATAAATAGAAATTATTTCTGTAAGTAAATCCACAATATCAATAAATAAAAATAAAGAACTGCATCTTACTATTTACTATGAATTAATTAATGTAACTTTTATTGGCATTTTTAGTTTTTGATTACACAAATTCTAAATGCGTTACCTGAGATATTATAGATTTGTTTAATTACTTTTATTGCTTTTTTTTTTTAGGTAATTAATTTTTTACCTAGTTTATGAAATTCATCAGCCCTGACGCTATAGAATACAGAGGTTATCCTTCCCCATTCCAGACTGTCTTTAGCTACTCTTGACCAGGTAACACATCCGCAGATCTTCTTCATTTCTTGGTCTCAATCAAGATGACCTCTATCTCTTTTCTCCATTCTCTAGGTGTTTATTATATTATCTTCATTGCCCTTTTGTCTTCTCCTCTCATAATGTGTCCCGCCAATTTCCAGTTTCTTTTAACAACTCTTTCAATTAGGTTCGACAAATCTGTTATACTTCGAATCCAAAAGTTACTCTTCCTGTCCTTCCAGGTCCTACCCAACATATATCTTTCCATTGATCTAAGTGTAGTTCTAGTAAAATGACATTATTTTATTAATTGTAGAGAGAGTGTGCGGCTTCCCATTGCAAATATTTCCATCTCAAACAGGATACAGTTTTTATTTTTGTATAAATAAACAATTTACAGTTCCTTTCCCCATTTTTGTTAGATGAATCTCTCATGAAAAGAAACTGTGGCTTTAATTCTAGAGTTAGATTCAAAGGAGTTTTCATTTTCTATAAGTTTCCTTGAGCTTTCTAGGAAATTTCCCTTGAATATTTCTAGGAATTATTTACCTGGATTCCAGGATTACCTCTACCCTGTTATACATTGCTTTATTTTTAATTTTTTATGTTTTTTTTTATTCTACATTATTAAAAGATTAATTAGAAACTTGGAAAATAAATTTAGTTTTAATATTTACACATTAATTTCAATAAACAGTAAGCTTATATCTTGAATTATCTACTTGTGTCAGATTATAGAATATATGAAAAAAATATCTGGTGTGAAACACTCACACAACTTTCTTACTGTAGTTTACAAAATAGTAATTGACAAATTTTATAGTTACCAAATTTAATTAATTACGTCGGTGTTTTTATGGAGAAAACGCGAAAACTGATAAAACTGTTCAGTGAAAACTCACTTCCGAGCATCAGATTTTCTTCAAACTCGGAATTCGCGTTTTGCCCAGAACCCCTCGAAAAAATCGGATTTTTTTCCGGGAAAATGTTTCAAATATAAGTGAAAGGCACTAATGTGTGTAGCAGATAGTGTGGGAAGTTTAAAGACGAATCGTTGGAGCCCATTTTTCGAGAAAATCGTGAAAAATGAAGAAGGAAATAAAATACTTTCAGTAAAGTCGCATTCCGGTTGATGGCCGAAAACCTCCGAGTCAGATGAGGTGGCAGTACCAAAAAAGGAATTCCAAGTTTGAGATACTTTGCTTACACACACACACACACACACACACACGGCCATTCGCTAAATATACTTTTGTTTATACTCAGGGAATCTCAATAGATACATGTATTTCGGGGGAAAATTTAATTTCGAAAATCTGTCACGATCGCAATACTTCCTGTTAAGTTAGGAGTAGAGGAGGTAAACAAAAACAAAAATAGGTCATTCTGGGAACATAACTCTCCTCCCCCTTCTGGCTAGCTCTTCTTGCATAACTGTTTTAATGAATCTTTTTATATATACTTAACTTTTCCCTGTAAGCTCGACCTTGTTGCATAATCTTCCTTCTTTCTACAGATTATCAGAAAAAAATAAGAAAGAAAAACATGGATATAAATTTCACAGTGTATTTCCTTGTTTGTGGGAATTTAAAGTAACATTCTCGCCTGAATGAATTAAATATGCATTTTTTTTTTTTATTCCATTTAAAATCACAGAATTGTAAACAATATGTTATTTTAGTCACTATTTTGAATTTAAATACATTATATATATATTCGTAAGGGTGGGTGGCAAAAAACTGAATTTTTAACCAATGGAAATACTATATAATTCCCAACACCTTTTCCCCGTATTCTAATCTACATTGTTTGTTGATCCATTCAGCATCACTTGTTTCCAATCTCTTGTGTTTGTATGTAAATGTATAACGGATCTATGTTTGTGAGTTTTTAGATGGAGGGAGGGAATGTTAAAATGGAAGGTATTTATTAAATAAACAAAAAACTAGTTCCATCATAATTTCGCTTGGTGAAAGCCTTTTTGTCATAGACTAAGGGAAAATAAATACATTGTATTAATTATAAATATAACACGAAAAAGAATAATAAATTAATTTACATATGTTATTAAACACATGTGGTTAATAAAATATGTATTATTATAATAATAATAATGTTGAATGACTGTCAATAAAAATGTTGTTATTTGAAGTTAACAGATTATTTTTAAGTTAAGAACATAACACAATTTTACATTGATTTGTTTGTAGAACAACTTTTATAATCAATGGTTTGTCATTTGTGAATACTTTTCTCCTTTTTTTTAATTTCCTTTTATTATCAAAAATGTATGAGTTTCTTAAATCAATAAGAGAAATTGCCTTTCGTAAATTATTCTAAATAGAGTTTTCAGCGGAAATAGGAATTTCAAAATCCTTCAAGTACGAAAAATATCTGGTGTGAAACGCTCACAAAACTTTCTCTTAATATAGTTATATAATAATAATAAACCTAAAGCGCAACAGTCCATAAAGGTTCAAGGCCTGCCAGACGGAGATTTGTATTAGGGCTTGTATGTTAAATACGCCGCGGTCTCCTCGCCGTTTTAGTTCTGGCCTAGGTGCGCTACCACTTTTTCTCGCGATTCTGGATCAGCACCGACTTTGTCCTCACTGGAATCGAATCCTGAATTCTAGCACCAAAGGCAAGTCACTAGACCGACGCGTGAGGACAATACAGTTATGTTTAAAATGAAAACATTTCTCTAAATTTCAAATTTTGCTAATATTTCTGCTCCCAACTTGAGTAAGTATAAGAGTGATTACACTCTAGAGAGCACCAATAATATTGAACAAACACAACCCTTGAATTAAAACGTCACAGATTCCTCTGAATCAAGTAAAAACAACTTTTTCAGAACAATGTCTGTGCAGTCAGTATGCGAAGTTTAAAGGAAAAATAGTCGTTTTCAAGAAAAATTCCAAAAAGCAAAACTTGTTGAGCAAAATCGCTCGCTTAACCGATTTCTTCAAATTTGGAATTCTAACGACGGGTCGTATTCCCTGAAGAGGCTCATTGCAAAATGGACTAAACGTCGGTTTCTAGCAAACCACAGACGCGGCCTCAGCCCGGAAGCTCAAGTGTTTTCATTATCATTATTATTATTATTATTCTCAGCTTTTTCCGCTGGTATTTAAGATGAGGTTCGGGTTCAAACCAAGCACTCTCACCTGTTCAACCTAAAAACTTTCTCACTAACCTGCAAGAGCCTAAAATGACAGATTTCTGTATCTCGATATAAATCTCTTGTCTTAGCCCTAAGGCCTTAATGCTATCATGTAAGGGCTTGCTGAGTTATCCCAGTTACTGAGAGGACTATAGGAACAACATAAACTTTTTCCAATTTCCATATATTGGTAATCTCTTCTGTTAAGTCCTGGTACTTGTGCATCTTTTCGCTCCGAGTACCCTGAATGTTGTGATCACCGGGAATAGCAATATCGATCAAATGCGCCACTTTCATTTGCTTCTCCCGCAACACTACCTCAGGTCTGTTGTTTGGGATCGACCTATCTGTAATAATCGATCTATCATAATAGAGCGTGTACCTATCGGACTCAAGCACAGAAGATGGATTATATTTATATATAATATTTTATTATTATTATTATATGAAATTTTGTCTTATAGTAATAAGTGAAAGTAAGTATCTGATGGCAGAATAGAGGAATATCTGTCGTCACTGAATGCTGCAAACTAATTACGTTTAGTGCTAAATTTAGAATTGTTTGAAGCTGAGTTAAACCATTGAAGTTTTTTTAGCTGCTTCTCATTTGTTCTTTTTGGTATGACCATAATTCTGTATAAATTCTTTTTTTGGTGTAAAAATACATAAATTATTTTGGTACATAATCTACATACAATCACTCATAGACTTCATATAAACCTAGTAGCTTAATGGGCGCTTGTATATCTGGATGTGTATGAGTGCGTCTGTGTGTGTTTCTATAGTTAGTTGGTGTTGCTTGTTTCTCCGTTTTGATTGGATCTCCCCCTTTCCCGCGATATTCGTCCATTAATGTTGATGAAGTTCGTTTGATAGTCCATCCATGCTAAACATCATTTAATTGATTAAGGCCAAGATATCGTTCAGATAACAACCAGGTTGTTGTTGTTGGGGGGGGGGAGTGATGTGTTAACAGTAATAATAATAATAATCATAATATTATAATAGAGGATACATGTTCAGCAACCAGTGAAATCTCTGCTCGGTGTGGTCTTAGTGTAATCAATATGTAATATATGGTCAGTATATTAGTGTGGGTCTATAGACCCAGGTCTGATGCACTTGTAGGCCCCATGGTCTCCGTGTATTGTTTGCCCTATCCATTTATACCAGTCTAAACCTTCTAGTCTAGATTATTGTTAACCACTCACTAGCCAGTCGGTCGCTTTATGTTTACGACATTAATAACCAATGCTGAGTATCTGTGTCAATGTGTTGTTTAATTGAATTTGTTGCTAACTGCAGTTACGGTACAGTTTATCAGTTTAAATTTACGTAAAAAAAAATAATCTAGTGTGTAACCTCACATGACTTCCTTACTGCCATTACACAGTTAAATTCAGGTACCTATAATTTTTACAAATGTTTTTAAAAATGTCTAGCGGTGTTCAAATTCAGTAAAGTAGCACTTTCCGTTGATGGATATTGCCCGAAATCTTCCTGTCAGTTGCGTGATAGTAACTAACGCAACACAACATTCGAGTTTCCTGCGATTTTTGGTGTTTGAGATATTATACTAACACACACACACACACACACACACACACACACAAACATATATAGGTATATACCTATAGGTTGGGTGCCACAAAAAATTGTATACACTTTAACAGCTGATAGCTCAATTGATGTTTTCATTTTATATCCATGTTAAACCCATTAGAATTCCCTTTTGGAAATCAGACTAAGCTTTGAACAAAGAAGATTCATTCTAAAATACTACTGGAAGTGTGAAAACGTTCAAAGACAGTTCAGAAGGGAGTTTCAAACAGATCATCAACGGTACTTATCATTCGAATTAGAGATGTTTGCAGGCGATGGAACTCTCCACGAGAAACCTTCAGGAAGACCCACGGACATCGACAAACCCCATAAAGGAAGAAAATATACTGGAACTTATCACCGAAGCCCACGAAAATCTGTGCGACAAACGAGATAGGTATCTCAAAAACGTCTGGCCAACGCATTTTGAACCGCTGTCAATAGAAAAGTTACCTTCCAAGATTGGTCCATGCTATTAATGAAGAGAATCCAGACGGAAGGATGGAGTTTTGCCAGTAAGTACTTGGCACGATGTGTTCGGCACACTTTCCAACAAAGATTGTTGATCAGAACCGACGTCAGTTTGAAAGCAGGCGTTGGCAAAATAATGAATGTCCTGTAGATTCTATTGCATTTTTAAAATGAAATGTATTTTTAATAAACACCAACTTTATAATTATTTATTTAAGTGTGTTTACATTTTTTTGGGACATCCTGTATATGTAGGTTTTCGGTAAAAGCATTTTTTCGTATTCAATGATTTTCGTAAACATGTATTTCCGGTGAGAATCCAACTTCCAAAATTTGACACGATCGCAATACTTCCTCTCACTAGGAGTAAGAAGAAGTAAAAGTCATCACCTATAATCTCCAGAAATCTATACTTAATGTAAGGTCATCTGAACCTACATTAAACGTTTAAAAAAGAAAATTTATTTGTTAGAATTGTAATATAGAAGGCAGTGTGAGTAACAGCAGATTTGTTTTTATAAAGTAAATAAACAAAATTGTTAGGCATAAATCATAATATAGCGAACGTCTAGGAGTATTGTTAAAGGGAAGGCCCCCGGATGTACATAGACGCTTTTGCTCTTAAGTTTTCGATGGGTGTTGAAGTAAAGGTGAATAAAAATGGTAAAAGTAGGGGATATAGATGGGGAAGTGTAGGAGAGGTGTTGGACTACCAGCTGAGCGTTACAGGACAACGCTCTTGTCTAATCCCTACGGGAGGCCAATATATAGGTCGTCGTTTGTGATATAAGGTATAGGGAGAATTCTTTATATGTATATATGGTTCTCTTGGACTCTCTCTCTCATTCTCGCGTGTGTGTGTGGTGTGTGTGTGTGGGTGTGTTTGTTGGGGTAATAACGCCAAGGGGGGGGTGGGGCATCAGCACAAGAGAGTGTTTATATCAAGCTAGTTCTGTGATTTCTCTTTCATCCCCACTTTTTTCCTACCTTACGATATAATATCGATAATATGACTATTGAATTTTTACTTTCACTTACTGTATTGCATTTACTCCGTTCATTGGACCAGAGCCTGTCCTGGGGATCACTGGCGGAGCAATTCGTGCGGCGATTAGAGAGTGGATTCGCGGTAAGCATGAAGAGCTCTGGAGGGGGAGCCCAGGTGCCACACACTGCTAAAGGATGATGGTGTAAACGAAGGACCCAAATGGCCCTTAGTCTGAGTAGGAGCCAGATTTCTCTGGTGACGGGACTACTTACGGGTCATGGTAGGTTCAGGAAGCATCTGCAGAAGGTAGGGCTTATCAGCGTGGAACCCTTGTGCAGATTATGTCAGGAGGAGGAGGAAACGGCCCACCATCTGCTATTTGATTGCGTAGCAATAACTAAATTGAGGTATGAGACCTTTTTGTACTTTGGTACCTGAGGAGATGGTAGATGGCCTGAGGATAACTCAAAAAGACCTGGTGGTGAATGTCCTCAAACTCCTTAGGGAGGGAGGGTTCAACTACTAGAGGTTATCGGGGATGGCACAATAAGCTCTGTTGGCTGCAGTGACGGAGGGGTGTACCCCATCGTGATAGGCAATAATAATAATACTGTATTGCATCGTGTGAAAATACATTTTTTGAAGTCCCTTGTGTATGAAAAATATGTTTTTTAGCAACAAATGGTATTTTATATATATATATAAAATACCATTTTATATATATATATAAAATACCATTTTATATATATATATAAATATACATATATATATTTATTTTATATTATTATAAAATATATTA